>SJYC01020335.1:0-36469 GCA_006408675.1 Madoqua kirkii | reverse complement strand
TTATACACATCTCTTCCATCCCCCCCCCCCCCCAACCTCTGTGCCAGGGTAATGTGTCCAGGGGATTATCCTTTCGCGTCAGTGAAGACTGGTTCCTCAAGAGCCTTGTCTTCTCACACTCGCTCCCGCAGGAATAACACCCTTCTACAAGAAGGAATGATTTTCCCCAAGCACAGTGTATACCCGTTTCATAGATTTAACCTCACCTCTGGCCAGGTTCTCGATATCCTTCTCCACTAGATGAGTTCCTGTGACATCTAGAGTGAGCCCATCTTCGCCTGGGATACAAGGGCAGGTAAGAAGGGTTTTGTTCTGGGAGAGGCCTTGAGAGGGGAGGGGTGAGCTTCCTGGTAACTGAACTAAGCTGAGTACCTATTTCAGACCCTCTGCCTTTAGAGGAGACAGTTGCAGGCATCCAGTTCTACCCACCTTCCAAGCTATTATTTTAGGTCACTCAGAGAGTGGAACCCCCCACCAGGAGAGTGGAACCAGGGATAATAGGCTATCTTAGGGCAGGAAATGTTCTTTGACTTGTTTTACGTGGGTGATGGTGCTCCTCATATCCTTCTAGTAAGTTTCCTTCCCTTACCCGGGAGAGCCTCAAGCCCACCAAGGAGGTAAGCAATTCAGGAAACCTAGCCTGACCCTTGCCCATTGTGTTTAAATGTTTTATCTGCCAGCCGCGAGAGGACAGCAAACGTTCATCCGGCAGCCCCTTAGGCTTGATAGATAGCCTCCCTCGCAAACTGGAGTCGGTGGAAACCTGGGTGACCTGGGGTCCAGCTCCCGGGTTGGGGTGGAGAGCAAGGGTCCTAGGGCTCACCTCGGTCTGTATTTGCCGGACTTGGCTGGGAGATATTCCTTTGGTCTGGATAGCATTTCCTCGTTTCCAAATCGTCGGCGGTCGAGTGATTGTCTTCCTTATCTGGCTCTTAAAGGCAATAAACCGAGTTTCAAGGAGAGGCAAAGAAACCGTGACCCGGATACGACCAGAGCTGCCGCGGTCGGGGCGCCGGAGCCCTATTAAAAGTGTCGTGGCCGCCGCTGGTTCCCGGCTGTGCGCCTGGGCTCGCACCCTCAGGCTTTGGGCCGGCACCACCTCCCCCGCGCGCGATCTGCTCATCTCCGCTCCACGCCCCCTCCCTAGCCCCTTGGAAAAGAGCAAAACGAGCAGCCGAGCCCACCAGGGACAAGCGACCTACATCGCGCGCAGATACTGGGGCACCGCGAGCGCGCGTGGCCGCCGGGTCTACCTGCTCCGAGAACGCGGCCCAGGCGGCGACTCGCGGGGTGGCGACAGCGGGGGAGACATCGTACCGGGCTCAGGCTACCCGGATTTCCGAGGCCCTCAGTTCATTCTCTGAGAGTCAATGGGTCCCGCGCGCACCTCCGCGTTGGGCTGCTGCTACCGCGCACTTCAGGGGTCCCCATACGCGTGGCCAAGCGCCCCCACCCTCCGCCCGGACCTCTTGGCCCAAACACTTGCTGAATAAATGAGGGAATTTGAAAGACGTGCCAGGCGTGGTTTATAAAAGGTTTAACCCAGTGTATAACGTGTAGTTGAGCGGTATCTTTGCGATGGAGAGGGCGGTTTAAGTAACCAAAAGATGCAAGTTGTTGGGAGTCCTCGCTTAGCTTGCTTTTTCTTTCAGTGTTTTGCTTTCCCTCTCCCTCTTTTTCTCTGCTTCTGTCCTGCCTCCTCTGGCCCCGGCCCTCTGCCCGCGGTCCCCCCTACCCCCATTCCATTGGCCAGCGACCTCGGCAGGGGGCGTTACCGTGGGCCTCTGGGGCGCAGAGGTAGGACGCCGCGGGCCCCAGAGCCGCCGCCGCGCTCTTCACGTGCTCGTCCCTCTCGGGCGCGTACACCTGCGGCGGCCGAGAAATGACAGGCGGTTAGGGGGGCGCTTGACGGCGGCTTGGAGCTGCTCAGCCCTCCGCCGCAGCCTGGAGAAAACCTGAAAGGGTGGCGGAGGTCTGCTTGCCCGCGGGACCCCAGCGCCCCGAGAGGCCGTGACGCACGCGGCGCAGCCTGGAGCCCTCGGAGTCGCATCGCCGTTTGTATCAGCAAACGGCTTGAGGCATCATTACATGGAGTGATTGAACTTCTTATCGCGGCAATTTCCATGGTTTCTAAATTAAAAATCGAGGCGTAAAATTACCTGGGAAGTAATGCCTAAGTTTGCTTTAATTTTGGTTAGATCCGTCTGCCTTTAAGCGCCATCCCAGGCCATTTCCTCCCTCAGCCAAGCTGCAGTTTGGAGCTTTGACGCCCCCTCCCTCGGTCGCCGGGACTTGTTTCTGCCAGGGGCTGAGCGCTGAGAAGAGGGTGAGGCCCGGGCTGTGACCCCAACGGGCCCTTGGGTAGTCTCATTTCCTCACCGGCTACTTTCTGTGTCTTCCAGATACTCTTTGTAACGAACTTGACCAGGAGCGGAAGGCACGCTATGCCATCCAGCAAAAATTAAAAGGTGCGGAAGCACGGGAACAAAGGAGAGGTGCCAGGCACTGGCTGTGCGGGCCAGTGATTGAATGAATGAATGCATGAGTGATGATGAGGGGGAAAGCCAGCTCTGCAGAGATAAGTAACTGAGAGGAGGGAAATGGGAATTCATTTTAAAGGATAAATTATTCTAGAACGGTAGGCAGGGAGAAAGAGCCCCTTGAGCTCTCGGTAGTGGGAAATCTGTCACCAGGTCCAAATCTGATTTTGAGCTGATCAACCTCCCTCTTACTGTGCCTCAGTTTCCTCTTCTGTAAAATGGGGCCATTGAACTAGGACAGTGGTTCTGAATGGCCGGGATCTCTACTACCTTCCCACCTTTTGATCTTCTCGCTTGAGAACTGAATCTGAAGGGGGAGGGTTAGACGTGGGTAGACAGGGGAGCGAGGGAGCCCGTGGACCGCGTGGGTGAGGCAGGCGAGGAGCCCAACATGGCCCACTCGACTGTCTCTCCAGAAGCCCACGACGCCCTGCACCATTTCTCCTGCAAGATGCTGACGCCCCGGCACTGCACTGGCAACTGCTCCTTCAAGCCCCCGCTGTTGCCCTAGGGCCGGCCCAGCCGCGCCCACGCGCCCTCAAGCCATGCTGCTCTCTTGTAAATACCCGCGGCCGCGGCGGCCGAGAGCGAGATACAAGCCATTCGGACCGGACCGATGTAAATACAGCCTCCCGCCCGCCTGCCCTTCTCCCGGGCGCCTCGGCCTTGCCCGCTCCCTCTTGGGAGCCCGAGACCAGGACCCAGTATCCGTTTTCAATTGTAAATACCACCTTGCCTCATGGTTCACCTCCGGGCATCGGGTCTCTTGGTCTTAACGGACCAAAGGGGGTAAGAAAAGGGATAGGGGGCTTCTCCTCCTTGTACAGCCTCTGAACCCCAATTGTGAATACAATGTAGCAATTTCCCTGGCCCCGCGCTCCCCTCCCCGTTCACTTCTGAAACTCTTGTTCCTAATGACAAAGTGGCTATGTGCAATGGATATAAATGTATTGTGAGTCTCTTGGTTCAGTAATAATGGGTTCATTTTTAATTTATTTATCCTGTAAGTTATTTTGCTTCCTTCTCCTGGACCTACTTCCAGTCCCATTTTGCATTCCCTCTTGGGTTTTTGCTTTGTCTATTTTTTGTTGTTGTAAACTCTTGATGTAACAGCACTTTAAAAAGGGCGACAACTGACTCACGAGATGGAAACCACCTTGAGCCTGATTGGGGAGATTACCCTGTATCCCTGATTTTTGTTTTGTTTTTAATAAAAAAGAAAAGAAAATCCCGATACTTTCTGGGGCTGTGGGGATGGGAGTGTGGCGAGGGGAGGGACGGGGAGGAGGCAGGCACAACAGGTGGGGCGTGGGGACCGCAGCGCGGGTGCTGGGGCGCCCGACTGAGACCCGTGTTTGACCAGGTGGGCAGCAGCGAGCACCGCGACCTCTCCACTGGCTCTCCAGGCACACCCAGCCTGCCCCATACGCCATAGGCCGTCCCCGCCCCGCGTTTAGGACCCTCCTTTGGGCCTCTGCGAGGAATGAGAACTCCTGTGAGGTCTCTGAATCTTCCCTCTAGCGCTCGCAGGGGCTGAGAATTTACTCCTACCCTTGTCCACGCCTGCTCCACCGGAGAAGCCTCCTCCGGGGCGCTCAGAGACGGAATTCGCGCCCTGCCGGGAACCCCGGGTTCAACTAGAACTGCCAGGAGGCCTGGGCGAGCTCTGAGGCGGGCGGGGGCGAAATACGTGGGATGGGCCTGGGCCTCGCAGGCCTGTGCAGATGTCCGCCTGCCTCGCCGCCGGCGGAAGGCAGGGAGTCCTGGCGGTTTGGGACATTCGGGCCATTTTAGTCCCAGCGGGTTTGCGGACGTCGAGGAGCCCAAGGAGGAAGGGAGATACGCCGGCCGCTAGAGTTCCGCGGGACGGCCGCGGGTTTTGAGGCCTTACGTAGCCACCGGCCTCCCTTCGGCCTCAGTTTCCACAGCGCACTCGCTGCCTGGGCTCGGATAAAAGATGGAAACGGCAGCGCGCTTTTTGAAGAGGGAGGAGAGTGTGGCTCGAGTGGGAAAGTGCACGGTCCTGGGAATCATTCTGACCTGACTTCCAATTTCTGCTCCTTACTTGACTAGCAGTGCTGCCCTGTCTTACCCTGCATTCTTTCTAAAATAATATTTAGGCCTCCGTTCCTGGCGGCGCGTGAACGCGCTCTGCGAGGAAGCAAGCGCAGGGCCGCGCTGCGCGGTCGGGACCCGGCGGGCCCCGACGACCTGCCTGCAGACACCGCAGGACTCTCACTGCGCAGCCCTGGACGCCCAGGGTGGAGACCCTGGAGGCGGGAGTCCTGTGCTCCCACCGAGCCAGCAGCTGGGGCGCGGGAGCCTTCGGCTGCGTTCCTGGGACAGTTTCTTGGCCGGTCGTCCAAAGGGCCCGGGGCGGAGCTGGCGAGCAAGGGCGCGCTCACGGTCTCGGAGAAGGGGCCCAGGAGGGGAGGTCCGCCGCGCGGTCTTGGCGGGAAGCCGGGCCCTGGAGCACCCAGTGCTGGGGCTCGGAGCCCTGCCGTGTCGGGGCAGTCGTGGGCTAGACCCAGAGGGGACTGAAAGAATGGCTGGGTAAACTGTGAGGTGTCGCTGAGGGATGAGGTCGCCTCGAGACGCGCGATCTGCCCCATAGGGACCCTCCAGGGAGCGGGAACGTTTTTATGCGTGGAACCAACCGGGTCAGAAACCGAGGTCCAAGAGAAGAGACGTGAGTCCCTAGCGCGTTCTAGGGGCGAGCGGAGCTGGGACCCGGCGACGAGCGCAGGTTGAGAGAGCTCGCGCGCCTTTTCCCTCTAGATGGAACAGCTTCCTAGGAAACAGCACTTTCCTTCTCTGTAAAATGGGATCAACACTTACTACCTACGTAGGAAGTTACTTCTAGGCTGTGCCCCACACAGAGGAACCTAGTAAATATTCCACCTTTCCTTTTCTAATTTCCCCAAGTGGGGGGAAGCGCCGCAGGCAGTTGGGGCCAGCCGGAAAGGGCGCAGCATCTGGACCGGATTCTCTGTGGATTGGCGGTGTAGGCGGATGCGACCTAGAAAGAGCTCGCAAAAACTCTCCTGGGCTCCGATTCCCTTCAGAAGTGGTTTGTTCCCCCCAAATGTTAATAACCAAGCGATTGGTATGGATGTAATTATCAATAATTATACGAATTATTGCTGATTGCGGGGCTCGTAGCTACTTTAATTAGTTTACCAGATTCTAATTAAGTTAAATGAAACATTAATAGGGAAAATATGCTTTGAAAAAAAAAAAAATCCCGATTTTTAATGTCTTTTTCTCGCCACAACGTTGCCACCTTGCGACACATTTTAGGAATTACAGCCAGCGTCCGAAGGCCCCAGACTAGGGAGCCTCTCTTAGGGAGAAAAAAGTGGGGCTTGGGGAATGGGGAGCTTTCGTATTGTTTGTTCCTCACCTCGGCCCCCGGCAGTACCCAAGAAGGTCGGGCTTTAGAGTCTGAGGTTTGAGGGTGAGGAACCAGGCAAACATGCCTCTTGTATCTCCCACTCGTTTTTCGACTGAGGAAGGCTCTAGGGGTGCTCCTCCAGACAGGCAGTGTCTGTATTCGTCTGCCCCAGCAAATTCAGGGTGATAAACTGCGGGAAGCTGGAGGAGCAGGTGGAGACAGCATCAAGCTACTTGGTTTTCACTCCCCTGGGACAAACCAGTAGGTAGCTCCCCCACCTTCATTTCCTCTGAAATTTGAGGTAACCCTTCAGCAAAGCACACCTGGAAGATTTCTGGATTCCTGGGAGTAACCTCTGTGTTCCTGTGGCACTTGGTTAAGGAAGCTAATGGGGTGCTTACCTCCCTGAGTTATCCTTGGTGTGTGTTTGTGTTTCCCACAGAATTGTAAGTGGCCTGGCCGTCAGAGCCACATCTTGCCCTCCCTTGTGATCCCCAGCAGGGCCCAATGCATCACAGGTACTCAATAGATGTGCAGATGAATGGGGGCAACTTTGTGGTTCGTCTGGGTGCTGGAAATGTCTGAAGGAAGGAAACCTTAGGTGCTTCTGGACCACAGCTACTGCGAAGCAGTTAAGCTTATTTGCATAGTTAATTAAGCAGGCTTACTGCTCAGAAGATCTTTTGTCAACAGGATTAGTTTGGGGGGAGGCGGCAAGGGTCAGGGAAGGATGGTCAACCTACAATAGTAAAGTTTTTTCCTCTTGCAATTTCATCCCAAAGAGGGTGCTCCTCCACACTCCCTCTAATTTTGCAAAGTTACTGGGCACATAACTGTCCACCCATTTCCAGCTACCCTATCTAAAGTCGAGCCTTGATCCTTTGCAAAACATGTGCCTCCTATCCTTGAATTCAGAACACCAAAACAAGCAGAACGGAACCTGCACTCTCTTTGCATTAATTCTAACAGCCTTTTCTCCCACTCTATGCTCCCAAAGGGAAACACAGTGTTTGTTAAGAGCACAAACTCTACAGCCAGATTTCCTGGGTCTCAGTCCCTTCTCTGCCACTGACTGGCTGTGTGACATTTGTAGGGCAAGCTGTTGAATATCTCTGTTCCTCAGCTTCCTCATCTATAACATGATGGGGAAAAGAATACCTACTTCATAGAACTGCAGAGCCGCAGAAGTCAGCTAGGTTTTCGGCTTTTACAGCACTAGGAATTGCTCCTGTCTTTTCTAAATTTTACTCCGAAACATGGTTATGCCACAAAGAAGGATAAAGAATGACCAGTTTCTCTAGAAAGAGAGCCAAACCAATAGTGGTCATTTTCTTGTTAGACGTTCCAGAAATGGGCCTTTAAACTACTCACCCAGGGACCCAAGTCTTTGGGGGAAGAAACGAAAACCAAAAATTGTCCGCTAACTCCATGAACTGGAGGCCGTGAGGTCCCATGAATGCCTGTTCTCGGCTGTTTCCTGGAAAGGATCATTTTGCCTCCACTGAAGGGAACACAAGTGGATCCTTGATAGAACACTGCCCTGCAGCTCTGATCACTCGCGCCGATTGGGGCGGCTCTGAGGCCGGGCAACCATCCCTGTGCCTTGACTGAGGGGAGAGCAGAGCCTGGGAGCTGAGGGGCCTCAGGAGGCATGCCAACCCAGCTCCCAGAGGCTGCAGACACCCCCAGGTGGACTACACACGTGCTCAGGCACCAGCAAGGCGTATGCACCCACATTTTAACTTTGTTGGCATTTTCCCCCTCATTCTTATGTTAGGACTGTGCCTTTTGCCATTGAATTACCTGGGGGCAGGGCTTTTCAGGATTTGTGCAGCTAAAGGTCTTAGCAGGCCTTGTTTCAGCTACTTATTAATTAACATGATAACGCCCAGGTAGCTTTACCTCAGCATCTCCTATGAAATAGTGGCAGTAATACCCACGAGATAGGGCTGTCAGGAATATTAAAATGAGATATCGGTGAAGGCCCTGGCATATAGGTGATGCTCAATAAGGAGTGAGTATTGTTATTATTATTTTAAGATTCAGAGGTAGCATGAGTCAGTCTTGTTCCAAGTTCCTGGTATAGTACAACTTAGGTTTATGGTGGCACTAAGGTCCTGTGACCCGGCGAGGGCTGGAGCCACCGACAGCGACCTGGCAGGGGCTGGGCGCGGGAAGCTGTGTGCTGCGCGGCTGGGGCTGGGCGCCAGCTCAGAAGGGGTCGGAGTGCGCCGCTGCTTGCCTGGACTAGCGCCCCGCACTTGAAGCCCAGGGAAAGAGGGGTTGGCGCGGGGCGGATCCTCTTTGGGGTCCAGGCTTTGCATAGAGTGGCTCGAGGGTGGTGGCAGTCTGGGAAATATCACCACCGTTTGATTCAGTCCTGGGCCAGGCACTGAATCTGATTGATCAGTTCCACCCCCGCCCAGTTTGTAGGTTAGAAAACAGATTCTCTAGTTGGTTAAACTATGAAGGCCAAAATTATCCTGTCAGTGGTGAGACAACTGAGGATTTGGATGCAAATCTGGCTTCAAAGACTGATCTTTTTTTACTCTTCACGGTGTAACTCAAGAGAGAAAACATTCGGGACCAGGAGTGTAGTCTGCCCATTTCCTCTTAAACGATGCTCCCAAAGCCTTATCAGCTCAGGTTTTCCTTCCTGCCTTCATTTCCACCAAATATTGAGTATCCATGACGTCCGCACCGGGGCTGCAGGGGTCATGAAGCTTGCGTTCCAACAAGGGGAGAGCATTTTTCAGTGCCGAGACAGATTGGAAAGAACATGCGGGGATACAGTGTGGCTGGGGAAGGAGGCCACTTAAGTGGGTGGACAGGAAGGAGGTGACAGTCGAGCTGTCACGTGATGATAGGGATGCAGCCCCGAGAGGACAGGACGCAGAGTCCTGGCAGAGGAACACTCTGGAGTCACCTGAGTCAGTCTCACCCACCTGGGCCAGCGCTTCAGAGGAGGCCGCTGTGGAGGTATCCGATAGTTGGCGCTCCACGTGGAGCTCCGGCACCGCACTGTGAGCCTGACTGAGCTCCAGCCTGGACTGGCCTCTGGGGACTTTGGAGCCCCTCCCCCCCAACCGTGTTCAGTGAAATGGGAATCAGGTGCAGACAGCCCAACTTCTCATCTGACCTCTCTCTAAATAAGCAGCAAGCAAACACAACCTCAGAATGCTAATATGGCCTTTATTGAGCGAAAAGAGCTAATTTGGGCAATGGTGTTTCCCTCAGACTTACAAAAGGGAATTGCAAATAACCAAAAAGTGCATATTAGCATTGATGGGAGATGATGCTAATCTTCAATTAGCAGCCACGTTTTTCTTCATTTATTTAGAGGGAGAGCCTTTTGGACACAGTCGATGCACACACGTGTCACCATGACAGGTACCTCTCATGGGTTCATAACTGCCTTATTGCGGAAACCAGCAGGAGATGGACCAGGCTGATGGACCAAGTTGTTCGCTATTTCTGGCTATATGAGCTGGTGTTATTTTGAGCCAGAGGTGGGTTTTTGTTTGTTCTGTTCTGTTTTTTTTTTTTCCTTATTGAGCAGCTGTGGTACAGAGGACAGAGATCTGAATTTTAGTTTCCATTCCTCCCTGCACCTGTCTTGGTGACCTTGGCCAACTTTCTGGACCTACCTTTCCGGTTCAGTTTTAACTTCTGCCAAGTGAGGAAAGTGCTCTAGAGATTAACATTTCTGTCTGCTTTTACCTGCTGTGGTTTTTGTAACCAGGTGAATGAAGAGTTTTTCAAGACTAATTAGCAAGATGTTAAAATTCAACACTAGTTTTGATTTCTGTTTTAGGGGCATGGAAGATCCTGGAAACAGTCCACAGGAGCTCATGTGGACCTAGGGTCTGAGACCTGCTGAACCATAAACCAATTGCCCCTGCCCCAACTGGAAGGCCCAGCAAGGAGGGAGAGGGAGGTTGGGGGAGGGTGAGAGGTTTCCGTTCTTTTCTTTAAGCTACTGTGGAGACTGTTTCTTAGACACACCCACACAAACTCACGTCCACATTCACAGCCACACTAACACATCCACACCCCTACCTCTGTTCATTCCAGGCAAGAATACTGGAGTGAGTTGCCATTCCATTCTCCAGGGGATCTTCCTGACCCAGGGATAAAACCCACGTCTCTTGCATTCTAGGCAGATTCTTTACCATCTAAGCCACCAGGTGGATTTTTTTCTGTGTTTTTTTTTTTTCCTCCTTTACTGAGCTACTGTGGGCACTGTTTTTTACCAGAGGTCTTCAATCCTTTAGGTTTGAGTTACCAGAGGCCCTGATTAAAGTGTAGTTACATTGTTTGGGAAGGACAGCATCACATAGACTCATTAACTCCTGTTCACTCAGCTTAGCATGAGTCCTTGCCCTTTAAGGTCACTATAGGACCTTCTGATGTATTATTTTATTTTAATGTCTCTGAGAGATAAGCACAGGAGGTTTATTATTCCTGTTTTGCTGATGAGGGAAACCTAGGTCTAGAGAGGTAAAGGGGTGCAGCTAGTCCATGATACTGGAATTTGCTGTCGAATCTCTCTGACTCCAAGGGCTAACTGTGTATTCCTTCCTAGAAGAAATATGGGAATGCAGTTTGAAGGGTTCAAGGAAGCTCTCTCTCTCAAATCTCTTTCTTTGCTGCCTTAAATTCTGCCATTGACACATCATTATTTTGAGCTGTTGCTACACACACACACACACATTTTGGTTTGGCTGTGGTGGTCTTCATTGCTGGTGGGTTTTCTCTAGTTGCGGTGAGCAGGAGCTACTCGTTGTGATGGGCTTCTTGTTGCGGTGACTTCCTGTGTTGCCCTAGGCCTGTGGGCTTCAGTAGTTGTGGTGCAGGGGTTTAGTTGCTCTGTGGCACGTGGGATCTTCCCAGACCGGGGACTTAACCTGTGTCCTCTGCATCAGCAAGTGGATTCTTAACCACTGGATCACAAGGAAAGTCCAAGCTGTTGCTATCTTAAGGCATCACTGTGATTTTTGTAGGCTCTGAAAGAAGGTTCAAAAAGAATTGCCAAGTGCAAATAGAAAGTCAGCCAACTTCTCTGTATCTCTGTCAGTTTCTCTATGTGTGGATACAGGTCTGGGGAAGAATGACACTTCCTCCAAATCCTTCCTGCACCAAAGTCCAGACATTACTCTCCCCTGGGTTATTCTGACAACAGCTTCGGAGCAGGGGGAAAACGGCAATGGCTGTGAGCCAAGAAGGGTCATTGTGATGTCCCAAGAATGAGCCTCAGCTCCCTCATCTCTAAAATGGAAGGAATGATTTCCCTGCTTGCTTTGCTGGGTTATGAGGTCCAGTGAGAAATCCCACTGTAAAGTGCTGTATGGGAAAAGGTGGGAGCATGTTCTGGTCAGACACCCATTTGAGCTCCAGTCAGTTAAACACTTGCCTTACCTGGTGAGCCAGGCATTTGTACACAAGGAACAGACCTATAAAATATGAGCGCCAAGATGAACCATCACATTGTATTAATATTTTCACACCACTTAACTCTCATTAAAATGTACTTTGCTGAATTTAATATGTGATTTCAAATGATACAACATATTAAGTGCTTAATATACTAGAAATTATGAAACTATTATAGTTGATGCCATATGAAATAATTAGACTGAATTAAACTTTAGCAGCCAAGTAAAGACTTCAACTTATAATATCTTCAAGTAGCTTAATCTACTGCTGTAATCCCCAAAAGAATGTCCAGAAATTAGGATTTTTAAGTAAAAATGGAAACTTAATCTGTACTTCACCCAGCTCTTCCAGGCTTTGGTGATGAGAAGTATCGTTGCCTTTGGGAGATGAGAGACCCTGGGAGCCACCCCAGGCCTCTTGCCCTGGGGCCTGGCTGGGGGATGACTCAGGTGGCTGGAGTAAGGCCTTCTGCTGAAGTAGAGGATGGGTCTTTGATCCTGCTTAGCCAGTTAAGTTAAAAATAAAAACAAACGAGGACTTCCCTAGTGGTCCAGTGGTTAAGACTTTCCCTTCTGATGGCAAAGGGTATGTATTCCATCTCTGTCTGGTCAGGGAGTTAAGACCCCAGATGCCTCCTGGCCAAAACATGAAACAGAAGCAATACTGTAACACATTCAGTAAAGAGGAAAAAAAATTAAAAAACCAAAACAGCCACAAACCCACTTTATTGAACATGATTGAGTGCTTCCTTTATGCTGGTATTTATGTGTTTGCTCATTTCATCCTCACAATACACCCGTGGGATAAGCCACCATTTTCAGAAGAGGAAACTGAGCCTCAGAAAGACTCAGTGAATCATATAAGGCTTTACAGTCAGAATCCACAGGGTTTGCTCCTACATCTCATGCAGCCTCCTTGTTATTATGTGTTTGTGGGTGTATGTGTGGGTATGTACATTCTCATTTCCCTAATGGCTCCCCGACCAAGTACATTAACCTGCTATCTGACAGTGACGCAAGGCTTTATCACATTACAGACGTGGAGGGTAGGGACCATGACTTGAGAGCCTCACTTTGAACAGGGAGGACACACCCTGGCTAACTCACACAGGAAGTTCTCTGTGAATATTAGCTGCATTCAAAAAGAATGAATTCAGGAAGAATGAATTCAGGACTTTCCTGGCGTTCCAACAGTTAAGACGTCGCTTCCACTTCAGTGGGGGCTGGTTCGATCCTTGGTTGAGGAACTAAGATCCTGCATGCCCAGAGATACAGCCAAAAAAAATAAATAAAGTAGAGAATGAATCATTACCTCCTGAGTATCCTAATGTTTACTTACATGTATGTCATAAATAAGACCACTTCTTGGAGAGGAAGGAATACTTCCTATCACAGGAAGTACTTAAGTTTATAACCATTTAAGATACTGTATCTCAGTACTCATACCAGCATGAAAATGCTGATCTAATCGGCTACTTGAAAAATGTAAAGTTGAATGTGGATATCTAAATATATTAAAATTTACTGACCAGAAAAATGATTTTAATGGAAGCAGGAAAAGTTAACTCCAGCCAACAGATGTTTATAATTAACTGAAAATATGTATTTTCCATTTAGTATCAAGATTCAGTTGTGCCTCATCTAAGAGAAAACCAGATAACAATGGCTTTAAAGTGACAGAGGTTAATTTCTCTGTTGCATAAAACAAATTGTCTTTCAAGGTCTGGTCTGATGGCTCCTCTCTGTCACAGAGCCAGGTAAGTTCTTTTATCCTTTAAGGCAACAACTAAGATGGCTGCAGGAGGTTCCAGGTGTCAGGAAAGCAGCAAAGGGTGCCTTTTACTTCCTTGAATAAAATCTGCAGCTAAGAAAGGAAAAGAGAATGGCAATGAATGGGCAAATAGCAGGCATTGGCATACGACCTGGCACTCAGAGGCTGGTCTGTAGTTGTTACTTTTCCTTTCTGCAGTAGTTTCCCTGGTGGCTCAGACAGTAAAGAATCTGCCTACAATGCAGGAGCCCCGGGTTTGATCCTTGGGAGGTAGGGGGGCGGTCCCATGGAGAAGGGAATGGCAACCCACTCCAGTATTCTTGCCTGGAGAATTCCATGGACAGAGGAGCCTAGTATCCTACAGTCCTTGGGGTCGCAAACAATCCAACACGACTAATTGACCAACACTTTTACTTTCCTTTCTGCAGAGCATCAGGAAGGGAAAGGAAGTAACATTCACTAACAGCATATGGGGTTCTGGGATTATGCTGGACATTGCACCTGATCTCCTTCAGTTATCGTGTCCTGTGTGGGTGGCAAGGCAGCAAGGCAGGCAGGAGGGGATGCTGTGACTTGGGGTGGGCTCTACCCACACGTGGAGGTAGGAAGTTGAAGGAGGAGTATTGGAATGTTTGCCTAAGAAGCCCAAGGGCTTCTGGAAAGAAAGAGATTAAACCTCCAATTCTTTTTGTCTGAGATTCAAGTTATTAAAAAATTTCAGGATGGATCTGATGGTACTGACCAAGGAGCAGGAAAGTTAACATTATGCCCTTAAATGATAATAAAATTGCTCTGAGTGTATAAAGTGGAGGAATTCAAAGATTAAAAAGAGAACTTAACAGAAAGTTGGCAAAAGTCTTGAACAGGCACTTTACAAAATGGCAGCTCTAGATGGTTTGTGTGAAAATGTGCCCAATGCCATCAGTCATTAAGGAAATGCAAAATAAACTACCTCTCAATTAACCCTGGCAGGTCTGCTAATACCAAGTGCTGGTGAGGAGTAGAGCGATGGAGATGTGAGACTCTATGGCTGGGGTAAGAAGAAACTGGTGTAGCCACTTTGGAAAACTGTCCACACACCTTGTAAAATTGAAGATAGGGACTTTACTGGTAGCCCAGTGGCTAAGACTCCGTGGTCCCAATGCACGGTGCCCAGATTTGATCCCTGGGCAGGAAACTAGATCCCACATACTGTAACAAAGACCAAAGATCCCGTGTGCCACATCAAAGACCTAGTACAGCCAAATCAATTTCAAAAATAAATGAATAAAATTGAAGATAAACGTATCCCATGAGTCAGTTGATCCACTTCTAGTTACAACCCTAAAGAAATTCACGCACACCTGCACCAAGTTACAGGTGAAAGAAAATTCAAAGCAGTGTTATTTGTAATGGCCTCCAAACTGGAAACAACTCAAGTGCCCATCAGCAGCAGAATGGGTAGATACATTGTGATTGACATACAATAGATGACCACAGCATAATGAAAATGAGTGAACCGTAGTTACATCCAGTATTAGGCTCAGTGGTATCTCCCCCATCCCACCGTATTCATATAAAGCCCTAACCCCCATACTTCAGAGTGTGACTATATTTAATTACATAGGCAATCAAGTTCAAATGAGGTCATATGGGCCAGCGTCCATCCAGTACGGCTGATGTCCTTGTAGAACGAGGGTATCTGGACATAGACACGTTCAGAGGAAAGATGAAATGAAGACACAGGGAGAAGACAGCCATCTCTCGCTAAGCCAGGAAGAGACCTGGAGCACAGCCTTCCCTCACAGCCCTCAGAAGGAAGTAACCTTGCTGACACCTTGATCTCAGACTGCTAGCCTCTTCAACTAGGAGAAAATAGATTTCTTTTGTTTAAGCCAACCTGTAGTTCTTTGTTATGGAAGCCCCAATAAACAAATATACTTGGCAACATGGATGAATCTTGTGAACATGATGTTGAGTGAAAGAATATACAAAATTATGTTAATACCATTTCAGTGGAGTTCAAAATCAGGCAAAATGATATTGTTTAGGAATACAAATATAGATTGTTCAAAATGATGAGACAAGGAAGGGATTACTGTGAACAATAAGAACATGGAAAGGAACACGTGAAGTCTTCTGGGATAGTGGCTAAATATTTTGTTCTCTTGGGCACCAGTTAAAGTGTCCTTTCTAAAATTATTCATTGAATTGAAACTCTCTTTATAATAAACTTCCCAGTGCTTATTTATAATAGAATGTTGTAAAAGCAGGAAGGAGAAGGAGGTAGGCGAGGAGGAAGGAAAAGGGGGAAAAGAGGGCAAGAAGAACCCATGGGCTGACTTCTTACCAAGTGAGTTTACTAAAGATCTGCCACCACAGCTGTCTGTGAATGGAGAGCCTGAGGGTCAGGTGCTGCTTCTGAATTCATCAGCAGGGCCTAGAATCTCACACCCTTCCCAAGAGGAGTCTTAGGAGCTTTGTAACCTAGGGAAAGCCACTACGTTTCTCTGAGGTTTGTTTCTGTTTTAGCCTCCCAGCACTGACATGTGGGAGTCTTAGTTCCCTGGCCAGGAATTGAGTCTGCACCCCTGCATGGGAAGCGTGGAGTCTTAACCACTGGGCCACCAGGGAAGGCGTCTGAGGTTTGTTTCTTCATCTTCAGGCTGTGTACGCCTCACTAAAATGCAGAAAGGCTCTTCTCTTGCTAAGTCGGGTCTCTGCTCAGATGTCACCGCTTCTGGGAGGCCTTCCCTGACCACTTCTTGACAGTGGCACTTCCTTTATTCTTTTCCCCTTTATTTTTCTTCGTAGTACTTAGTACTGGTGATAGGTATCTATCACTGAAATTATGTCAGATGTTTGTTTCTTGGTCCACCAGGAGTATTTTTGTCTTGTTTTTGTCTTGTTTACCACTGTATCCCCATTGCCTAAAACAGTGTGTGGCACTGTGAGGGGGGTGGAGGGTGAGTGGACCTTCCCCTCTAAGGGGCTCAGCTGCCCCAGGATGACTGGGCTCTGACTACTGACCCCACTTGGGGTGTGTGGGTATTTTCCTCTGTCTATAGTTACTATTGTGGGCTCAGAGAGAGGCCTTGCAGACTCCCCATAAAGGCTTCTCTCATTCCTCCACCAGCATTAATTGCTCCCTCCTCCCTGTCCTGGCTACGTGGCATCTATATTTAGCATTTATTTCCTTCTGCCCTGTGTTAGAGTTAGCTGTGTGCTTGCTTGCCTTCCTGCCCCCCTCCCCAGGCCATGAGAACCTCCCCAAGACATGGGGCCAGGCTTTGTTTATTATTGTGCTCCAGGTGCATGGCACAACACCTGAAGTTCAACTGACAGTTTTTAAAAAGGACCTTCTATTGAAATAAGAGGTGAGGACTGTGAATAAGGCTGAGCACCAAAGAACTGATGCTTTTGAACTGTGGTGTTGGAGAAGACTCTTGAGAGTCCCTTGGATGGCAAGAAGATCCAACCAATCCATTCTGAAGGAGATCAGCCCTGGGATTTCCTTGGAAGGAATGATGCTAAAGCTGAAACTCCAGTACTTTGGCCACCTCATGCGAAGAGTTGACTCATTGGAAAGGGCTCTGATGCTGGGAGGGATTGGGGGCAGGAGGAGACGGGGACAACAGAGGATGAGATGGCTGGATGGCATCACGGACTCGATGGACGTGAGTTTGGGTGAACTCCGGGAGTTGGTGATGGACAGGGAGGCCTGGCATGCTGTGATTCATGGGCTCACAAAGAGTCAGACACGACTGAGCGACTGAACTGAAGATCTTAGGCTTAAGATGACATTCAACAACCTTCTTATATACTTAACCGTCTGAGCCACGGGGAAGCCCTTCCTAGATATACCATCTCTCAGCTTCCCAATTTAAAAGCTAATTAAGGCATAGGAAAAGACAAAAACTCAGAACCTTTCAGAAAAAGTGGCAAATGATTGGCAGGAGCCTGGGAGAAATTTTCCCTAATGATGTGCTTGTGGGGCTGAGCAAGATGGCACAGTTGGTGGCCAGTGTGTGATTTTTTAAAAAGCTTTTATTGATTGACTTTTTGGCTGCACTGGGTCTGCGTGGCTGTGTGTAGGCTTTCTCCAGTTGCAGCGAGGGGGGGACTACTCTTGGTTGTGGTGCATGGGCTTCTCCTTGCCGTGGCTTCCCTTGTTGCCGAGTTCGGGCTCTGGGCACACAGGCTCAGTGGCTGCACTGCAGGGCTTAGTTGCTCTGAGACATGTGGAATCTTCCTGGACCAGGAATCGAACCTGCATCCCCTGCATTGGAAGGTGGATTCTTATTCACTGGACTCCAGGGAAGTCCCCATCCATGCTTTGCCCTCTAAACTGGCCTTGAACCTTCAGACAGGAAGCACACAGGGTGAATGTTTGACCCTCAATCCCTCTCTGGAGTTGCTCCAGCCAGATAACTGGGTAACTCCTCCTCTCATGAAGGTATGGCTTCCTGAGGTGGTCACTTCTGTCCACCCTGGGCCCTCTTGTTAGCCCATGTCCATCTGGAAACCTAAGAGCAGGGAGTTGAGTGGTACTGGCAAGGGGTCTCTCCGGAAGCCATGTTCACCTAATGTGCAACAGCACAGGAGGGAAGGATGTGTCTTTATTTTAGCTCAGTTCAGTTCAGTCACTCAGTCATGTCTAACTCTTTGTGACCCCATGGACTGCAGCACTCCAGGCTTCCCTGTCCGTCACCAACTCCTGGAGCTTGCTCAAGCTCATGTCCATCGAGCTGGTGATGCCATCCAATCATCTCATCCTCTGTTGTCCCCTTCTCCTCCTGCCTTCAGTCTTTGCCAGCATCAGGGTCTTTTCCAATGAGTCAGTTTTTTTTATCAGGTGGCCAAAGTATTGGAGCTTCAGCTTCAGCATCAGTCCTTCCAATGAACATTCAGGACTGATCTCCTTTAGGATAGACTGGTTGGATCTCCTTGCAGTCCAAAGGACTCTCAAGAGTCTTCTCCAACACCACAGTTCAAAAGCATCAATTCTTTTTCACTCAGCTGTCTTTATGGTCCAGCTCTCACATCCATGCATGATTACTGGAAAAACCTTAGCTTTGACTAGATGGACCTTTGCCGGTAATGTAATGTCTCTACTTTTTAATGTGTGTCTCTGTTGGTCATAACTTTTCTTCCAAAGAGCAAGTACCTTTTAATTTCATGGCTGCAGTCACCATCCGCAGTGATTTTGGAGCCCAAGAAAGGAAAGTCTCTCATTGTTTCCATTGTTTCCCCATCTATTTGCCATGAAGTGATGGGACCTGATGCCATGATCTTCATTTTCTGAATGTTGAGTTTTAAGCCAACTTTTTCACTCTCCTCTTTCACTTTCATTAAGAGGCTCTTTAGTTCTTCTTCGCTTTCTGCCATAAGGGTGGTGTCATCTGCGTATCTGAGGTTATTGATATTTCTCCTGGCAGTCTTGATTCCAGCCTGTGCTTTATCCACCCTGGCATTTCACATGATGTGCTCTGCATATAAATAAGCAGAGTGACAATATTCAGCCTTGACATACTCCTTTTCCAATTTGGAACTAGTCTGTTGTTCCATGTCTGGTTCTAACTGTTGCTTCCTGACCTGCACACAGATTTCTCAGGAGGCAGGTCAGGTGGTCTGGTATTCCCATCTCTTTCAGAATTTTCCGCAGTTTGTTGTGATCCACACAGTCAAAGGCTTTGGCGTAGCCAATAAAGCAAAAGTAGATGTTTTTCTGGAACTCTCTTGCTTTTCCATTGATCCAATGGATGTTGGCAATTTGATCTCCGGTTCCCCGGCTTTTTCTAAATCCAGCTTGAACATCTGGAAGCTTTTGGTTCACCTACTGTTGAAGCCAGGGTTGGAGAATTTTGAGCTTTACTTTGCCAGTGTGTGAGATGAATGCAATTGTGCAGCAGTTTGAACATTCTTTGGCTTTATTTAGCTATATCTTATATACAGTATCTTTATTTAGCTGTATTATATTATATATATAATATGTATTATAAAATATCTTTATTTAGCTATATCTTATATACAGTAATACAGATGCATAGTAGTAATGAAATTGTATTAACTCAATTGCAGGCTTTGGCTTTTAGTAGAGGAGGATAATGCATTTATATTTATTCTGGCATTTGCTTCCATTTTCATGTTTGGGCTTTATTTTCATGTTTTGATCTAAGCTTTCTCTTTTTTCTTGCCTTCTGTGATAGGTGTGATTTATTTATTTTTATCTTTTGTGATTTGGAAAGTATAGAGCTTATTGTTTTAATTCTGCTGACACCTTCAAGATTTTTTTGGACAGGAAGGTAGGGTTTATTGATGGGCATGAGTAAGGAAGGGGCAAGGCTTTCCTGGATGCACGGCCCATCATTTGTCCAGGGGCCACAATTAGAGGTGTTTGTGACCCCACAGCCATCCTGGGTGAGCTGCCTTTTCGGCCACTGTGTTTTCAAATTCATCTGCATTAAACTTAGTGAATCCCTACTTCTTGAAGATATGGGTCCTCTGGCGGCCAGGCAACCTGAAGTCGGCCCTGCGCAGGGCCTCAATCACATGCTCCTTGTTCTGCAGCATGGTGTGGATGGACATTATGACTTGGCCTATGTGGATGCTGACCACTGTGCCCTTGGGCTTTCCAAAGGCACCTCAGATACAAGCCTGGGCCTAGATTGGGGACAGCATGCCAGTCATGAATGTCCACTGGAAAGGGCAGTTTCCAGAGTTCCTTAAGGCAATGCCTACAGGCAGCAGGCTGCACACACTGCGGAGGAGGCTGCTGTTTGCAACCATCGCACACCAGGCCTCCCTGGGGAAGAGAACACAGTTGGCTTAATCAGCTGCAAACAAGATGGTAAAACATTTTATGGCACCCATGTTTCTCCAACTCTCACATTCAAGAAAAATCTATAATTTTTGTCTCTCTTGCAATGTAAGGTAAGAAGTTTTCCAGTTCCTTACTTCCACACCTTTCCATTAAAGGCTTAGTTATCTTATCTTTTTCAAAACTATGTAAGTCTTCTTTCTTCAAAAATTGGAATTTGTCATTCAAATCTTAACCATGTTTGTGACATTTATTTTTATTGAATTCTCTATGTTTAAGTGGTCACCATGTATATGGTGTCTTCAGTCACTGTGGCTGTAATCATTTATGATCTCTTGTATTTTCTGTGCATTAGGTATTTATTTACTAATTAAAAAAAAAAACTTTATTGGACATAGGAGGATAGTCAATTAAATTGTGATTAGAGCGATCCAGCCAGACATCTGCTTGTATCCATTCTCCCGCAGATTCCCCTCCCCTCCAGGCTGCTGAGTGGAGTTTCCTTCATCGGGAAGTTAGACAAGGTATGACAGGGATGCCTGGTCTCTCCATGAATGTTGCAGGCCTCAGCTGGAAGACTTAAAGGCTTGAGTTCCTAGCTTGGTCTTAATCATCTGAAGGTTTGTTCACTCGTGCTTGCCGCTGGGGGCCTGGCTGGGGCTGTTAACCAGAATGCCACACGTGGCTCCTGCGTAGCCTGCACTTCCTCGAAATGCAGAGGCTGAGTGCCAAGGGCAAGCATCCCCCTGCCACCTCACCCGCAAGAGAGAGGCGGGTGGATGAATGCTGTGTGATGATCTACCCTCAGAAATCATCCAGCGCCACTGCTGCTGCATCCCAGTGGTGGGGGCCGTTTCAAAGACGCACCCAGATCGAATGGAAGTGCGTCAGTGTTACCACAGAAGATGAAAAAGCGCTCACCTACATGCATTCATACATGTGCATGAACACATGCGTATATACACACATTGCATCTTGAAAAATGTGATCAGTCACACTGCATTTCCTGAAATTCCCGATTTCAATTTATGTATCAGTGGGTTGGAGTCTGTATGTAGTCGAGTAATTTGAGTAATTCTTTCAGGAAGATTGCATGAATGAATATCTGAAAAGCATCCATAAGGTCTTAATGTGTAGCACGGAAACTGCCATCTTCCTTATTTTAAAAATTATGAAAGTAATACAGATTCATTGTAAATAATTCAAACAGTGCAACATTCACTCCCTAAAAAAAAAAAAAAAAAAAAATAATGAAAATCCTTCACAGCTCTACCTTCCAGAGATAAACACTTGTCTGGCATATATTCCTATAGACATTTCTATATTGTAGCATATATTACTGTATACGTGTTAATATAAAATCAATTGTACCATCCAAATTGGTTTTTTAACTTGCTTGGTAGCAAGATTCCATTTCTACTCCACTTTTAGGTGATCCGTGAGTGTCTCCTCATGAGCAGCCTGGCCAGCTGGATCTGGTATATTCCTGTCTTAGATTGTACAATACCTTCATCCTTCAATAGCAATCCAACTGTGTGGGCTTTTCTTGGGTCACAACCTTTCACAGTACGTTGGATGAGTCCAGCCAGCAGCAGACATGTTTCAGTTCAGTTCAGTTCAGTCACTCAGTCGTGTCCGACTCTTTGTGACCTCAAGAATCACAGCACACCAGGCCTCCCTGTCCATCACCAACTCCCAGAGTTCACTCAGACTCACGTCCATTGAGTCAGTGATGCCATCCAGCCATCTCATCCTCTGTTGTCCCCTTCTCCTCCTGCCCCCAATCCCTCCCAGCATCAGAGCCCTTTCCAATGAGTCAACTCTTTGCATGAGGTGGCCAAAGTACTGGAGTTTCAGCTTTAGCATCATTCCTTCCAAGGAAATCCCAGGGCTGATCTCCTTCAGAATGGACTGGTTGGATCTTCTTGCAGTCCAAGGGACTCTGAAGAGTCTTCTCCAACACCGCAGTTCAAAAGCATCAATTCTTCGGCGCTCAGCCTTCCTCACAATCCAACTAGCGACCTGCAAAAATTCAGTTCAGTGGTCATTCAACTGTCTTCCCTTCTCCACTGTGCAGGAAGCCAGGTTTGTTTTTAGGAAGCCAGTTTTTATTCCATTTACACATTCATCTCAGTATTTCTCTAAATGTGCTTGTTCCATACTTTCACCTTTGAACTGGTTATAGTATCTTACTGAGCCCCTGGTTAATAATGAGTTAAAGAATACATTTATATGTATTCAGTTTGTTTCTGTATGAGTTGTGGTTGTAACTTAAAAATAATTATCTTTCTTGACAAGTTGGGAAATGGTGTATTCAGCATTATCTATAACAACTTAGCAGATGTGATGTGCTGCTGTCTCTTTCTCTTTCTCACCTTGCTTAAATGGTAACTTCTAGGTCTATTCATGTTGCTGCAGATGGCATTATTTCACTTTTTATGGCTGAGTCATATTCCACTGTGTGTGTGTACCACAGTCTTTATCCATTTCTCTGTCAATAGACATTTAGATTGCTTCCATGTCTTGGCTACTGTGAACAGTGCTGCTAGGGGTGAATGGATCTTCTCTGTTACAGTGTTGTCTGGGTTTACACACAACAGTGGGGTTGCTAGGCCATGTGGCAGCTCTAGATTTAGTTTTCTCAGCATCCTGTGTACTGTTTTCCGTAGTGACTGCACCAATTTGCATTCCAACCAACAGTGTAGGAGAGTTCCATTTTTTCCACATCCTCTCCAGCATTTGTTATTTGCAGACTTTTTGATGGTGGCTATTCTGGCCAGTGTGAAGTGGTACTTCATTGTAGTTTTGCTTTGCATTTCTCCAATACTTAGCAATGTTGAACCTCTTTTCACGTGCCTATTGACCATCTATATGTTTTCTTTGGAGAAATGTCTGTTTAGGTCCTCTGCCCATTTTCAGAGTGGGTTGTGTTTCTGTTATTGATGTTGTTAGATATGATGCTACTATGACAATGGAATGCAAATATACAATATGATTAAAACTGCATTTGATGTTCATAAGAATAGAAGACTGGAAAAGATATGCCAAGGTATATTAGATTGCTTGGTATTTTTCTTTATTATATTTTCCACGAAAATTTTACATATAATTAACTTTGTTACAGAAGTTCAGTGAGGCTCCAGACTGATCCTGTGTTTTATTGATGGAGTAATGATTGTTTTTGGATCATCACGGGCTGGAAGAAAGGGTGTCCTGTTCTCTGCACAGCTTTTGGAGTCTGCATTGAGTTCTCTTGGGGAATGAGAAGGGCATATGATAAAAACAATAATACAATAATGAGTACGTATACTGTTCCAGGAATTGTGCTAAGCAGTATCTAATTTAACCACAACAGCAGTGTCTAATTTAACCGACAGTACCTATACTGATAGGTACTCTTAGTATTTCCATCTTACAGATGAGGAACTGAGGGAGTTAGGAAACAGCAGCTTACGTAACTTGCCTAACTAGTCTGTGGTGAAGCAGGAATTAAAACTCAAGAGTTGAACTTGCTACCTGCATCCTGTGAGAAACAACTGGAAAGGAAATCCTGGGATCCCCTTTTGAAAAATCACCCCCACAACTGAATCCAAGCTCTCCAATCAGTTATCTGGGAAACATTTCCTGAACCTCCTCTGGGTCCCAGGGCCTGAGGATGAGACATGGCTGAGAACTCCCGAGCTCGGATGAGCTGGGGGATGGGGGGCGGAAAGGAAGCAGGAAGGGAGCATCCCGTGGGGGCACAAAGGAAGGGCACCCCAAGGGCAGGGGTAGGTGCTTCCAGGAGGAGGTGACAGCCAGCCTGGGTCTGGAAGGAGGGCAGAGCCTGCCTGCCAAGGGGGCGGTAAGGGCATTCATGACAGAATGGCCAGGGCAGAGAGGTAACAAAGACATACCAGAGAAACACAGTAAAGACACCCATTCCAGGGACTTCCCCGCTGGTCCAGTGGCTACAATTCCACATTCCCGATGCAAGGAGCCTGGGTTTGTCCCTGGTCAGGGAACCTGATCCCACATGCCGCAACTAAGAGTTTGCATGCCACAACTAAAGATCCCATGTGCCGCAACAAAGATGAAGATTCCATGTGCTGCAGCTAAGACCCAGTGCAACCAAAGAAATAACAAATAAATACTAAAAAAGATACTCATTCTAGCACTGCTGTCCCCTTGTCCAGTGGAAAGGTGGGCATCTGAACATGCCAATCAGAGCCCATGTTTCTTCAGGATGTTTGGACTTGGGTCAGCTCACCCCTCCTTGAGGGCTAATGGTGTAAGATGCAGCCTGGAATAGGTTCAGGTGGTCATGTGCAGAGGGCATCTGGAGAGTGGGACCAGGCTGTACCAGGTCCGAGCGAGGCCCTACGCATCCCTACAGTCCAGCCATCCAGCCAGCATGGGATTCCATACCACATGCCAGGTCATCTTAATCCCAGTCTCATTTCTTTCAGATGGTCCACATTGGGTTTCTGTCACCTGTAATGAAAGATCCTTGCCTGACAGTCTCCGAGCCAGACTGAGGATAGGGTTATTCTAGCTGACGCAGCAAGGATGACCTATGGATCAGGAAGCCAATGATTCATTTACTGGGAGAAATTCAACTGCTCCTTGGATCAGCCTTTCAAGTCATTACTGCTGCTGGAGAAAAAGCTCCCGGATTGACTCCTGGAACCCTCTTGATGAGCAGGCCCCAGTGCCAGCGGTGATTTTTGCAGCTAGCGGCATCAGGCTCGGAGTCGGCAGTTGCTGCGGATGGTAGATAGTAACCACCTTAGGCTTGTTCACAGTTATTCGCTTCTGCAGCCCAAAAGCCAGAGACAATACATAAATGAACGAGCATAGTCAGGTTCCCAAAAAGTTTTATTTAAGGACACTGAAATTTGGATTTTATATAATGACCCTGTGTCTTGCTGTATCATTCTTCTTTTGATGATTTGCCTTTAAGAATGTTAGTGCCAGTCTTCGCTCTCAGACCAAGCCAAAACAGGCAGCAAAGAGCCAGGCCTGACAAACCCTCTCCCAGGGCGTGAGCCCTCATGCCGAGATGTCCGTCAAGGAGACTGGGCAGTTGGGTCAGGCCAGGAGTACTGCCGGGACCACAGCCCAGGCTTGTTACACTGGAGTCCTTTTCTCTCCGGCCAGTGAGACCACCCTCTGCAGTCAGCACCCTCCTGTAGGCAAAGCGTGGGACCCATAGGTGGGCTCAAGTGCCTGGAGATGATGATACTTCCGGCCTGGCTTCTCAGACTGCAGCTCCAGGTAACTTGGACGCAGCTGCTCCCAACGCTTCTAAGAGTGGCTGTCCTGTCCCAGCCCCTACGAGAAGCAGGTCATTTAATTCATCCATGCCACCCTGAACAACTGACGGACCTGGGTAGGCTGCCTGCCAGAGGCGTGGCAGGGTAGTTAGTGACTTGGGGCCTGGCTTGAAAACATAGGCTAGCTTTGGGGAGGGGTCTTAAAAGACCCAGAGGAAGCTGCAGTTCCTGGTGGACTCTGTAGCTGGAGGTTTGGTAGACTGGGGGGCTGGGGTAACTGCAAGTGGCCAAGTGCCAGTTGAAGTTACAGGGGAGTAGAGATTGTAAGTGAGAAAAGAGGCTGGGTAGGAAGAGAAACAGACTGGGGGCCAGGGATAGACAGAGACAGACTGGCTAAGAGTGACCCAGGAGCTGCGTCCCAGAATTGCCCCCGTACTGGCCCTTCCACAGCTTGCCTAGAGGACGTCACAGTATCATCACAGCCGCCATCCCGCCTTTCCTGCGGTAAATCCCAGCACTTTTCCTGGGTGATCCCAGCACATTGCTGATACGCTCCATCAAACCGAAAGCCGTGATTGAGCACAGGCCATTTCTGGGGCAGGCTGGGTTCCTCCCTTGCACACTGACTGGATGATTTTACTCTTAGGGGAAGCTTTCAGCTTCAGGTTGGGGTCACCTTGCTGTCTTAATTATCTGCAGGTTGGAATTTTGCCTCAGGCACTAAAACCCATAGATGCGTGACCTGGGCCTCACTACTCTCACCTCTTAAGTGGCCCTCTGCAGCCTGCTCCATTATGACAGTGTTGAACTTCATCTGAGTCCTGTGCTCCTGAAAGGCAACTGTGGTTAAGAAATTCCCCCACCTCTTTAAGTTCTGGGGAAACAGGGCTACTTTGCTCTCACATATTCCAAGAAAACAACCCATCTACACCTCTTGCTATTCCTGCGAGACAGGCTGATGACTCCCTGGTTTACCTGCCTCTCTAAAATCTCAGGCCTCTTCCTTTTCTTTGAGATGGTTCTCATGAATGAACCTTTTCCGTACTGCAACAGCCCGAATAAAATCTTCACCATTGCCTGGTGCCTTTTGCTTAAAAGATGTCGAGAAGTTGTTGTAAGCATCTATTGGGTGGGGCATCTGGAGTCCCAGGTTCCAGTCCTGGTTCACCCAGGCCTGGCTTCCCCTTCTGCCACGTTTGTCTTCTTTGGGAGCTCTCTAAGGGCCCCTTACTTTGAGGATGTGAGTGGCAGCTCAGCCCCTGAAGCGGGAGGCGGGGCCAACAGAGCAGCTGTAATATTTGCACGCGGCCACTAGAGGGCGGCGGCTCCGCGGAAGAAGGCCGTGGGCGCTGCGCCCGCTCGCTGCTGCAAAGGCTTGAAAATGCGCTTTGGAAGGGGGGACGCCAGGCAGCGTCTTCAGCCCTTAAGTGCTTTTCCATGCTACACGCCGCTGCACTCCAGGCATTTCTTTTTTGCTCCTGCCTCCAGAGTCCTCCGCCGCCGATGTCAGTCGGAAGACTCGAGTGAGCTGAAGGGGGCCCAAACGCCAGTCTCGAGCCTCTGGACCTCCAGCGTTTGCGTGGGGACCGTGACCCTTCCCTTTCTGCGGCCCTCTGGCCCTCTTCTCTACTCCAGACAAGCTGAAGAATTCCTCAGGCTGCAGGGAAGTCGGGAGGAGAGACAGAAGGGAGGAGCCTGAAGAGCTCTGCTTTGCCGGCAGCATTTAACCAGGCACAGCCATCAGCCATTTGGAACATCACAATGTCCCCTTCACATGGGCAGGCAAGAGCTGTTACCCCACCGAATGACGGGGAAACTGGCTCCCGGAGAGAAAAAGCTGTTAGCTTCTGGTTGTGCAGCTAGTAGATGGCAGAAATAGGACAAAAACTCAGTTCTCCAGGCCTTAAACCCAAAGCTCATGGGACGGCCAGGCACGGTTAGAAATGGTGCATCAATCGACAAAATTAAACTCGGCCACTCCAGCAGAAAGGGGCCCTGGACGTCCCCTAGCGTAGAAACCAAAAGGCAGCAGCTGAACGGGCTCAAATTGTCAAATTTTAAGTACTGACTTGGTAAGACGATCACGTTTGCTTTTTCAATTGTGTATGTCTGCAGACACAATTGAAAAACGAATATAAATACCAAAGCCAAATATAAATTAAAAGCAAATATAAAACAGCCCTACTCTCCACAGTGGACTGTCTGTCTCTGGTGATTGGAATAGCAATAGTGGGAAGAGGGTTTTCGTTTTCTCTGTAGTGCTCAAATTTTTCATTACTCACATATATAAGCTCCTCCGTCCATGGGATTCTCCAGGCAGGAATACTGGAGCGGGTTGCCATTTCCTTCTCCAGGGAATATTCCCAACCCAGGAATCAAACCTAGGTCTCCCGCATTGCAGGCAGACGCTTTAACCTCTGAGCCACCCTTGATAAAAAGTAACACCTCTTTATTAAAGAGTTAGGAAGTACAAAAGAGTATAAAGAAATTAATCAGTAACCCCCCTTCCTCCCTATAGAAGAAGGGAAACACTGATGTTTGTCTTTCTAGTTGGTTTCTTTCTCTTCAAAATGTGAACAACAGTATTAACTGTAGAGGAATGTTGTGACGATTAAGGGACGGGATGTATATAATGGCTAACGTTCCAGAAGCATTAGCCATATATATATAACAAAATTAGCACCACTGTATATATTTTTTATGCTGCTGTTTTCACTTATAACGTTGCTTCATGAACAGTTTCTCATGTCAACTTTTATTTTAAAATTATATTTTTAGTGACTGCACAAAATTTCATTATATTTAAGTACAGTTTGTTTAACCTATCCCTGATTGTTGAACCTTTAGTTTCCACTTTTTGCTATTAAAATAACAGTGAGACTAACATCTTTAAACATCTCTCCTTGTCAGCATTTCTGATTACTTCCTTAGATGGATTTCTGGAGGTAGGATTACTGCGACAAAGAGTGCAAATATTTTTCAGGCTTTTGATTCAGGTTACCAAATTGCTTCCCAGAAAGATCTTGCCAATTTACACTCCCACCTGCAGCGTGTGAGAATGCCTGTCCCACGGCACACAAAGGAGGGATTTTTTGGGGATGGGTGAGATTTGATTATGTTGCTGGTCTGAGGAGAAGGAGCCCTGTAGCGAGGGAGGGTTTCAATTTCAGGAGAGAGAGGGTGTCTAAAGGAGTGAGGTCACTGGCAGAGAGGGATGGGGTTTTGAAGCACATTTACAGGAATTATCTTGGATTTAAGAAGGGACATCTCGTTCTCTGAGACGAGTAGAAAGAGGTGTGATTGGCTTGGGATATGAAGTCACTGTAAGTAAGTAAGGTGAGACGCAGGAGAGCTAGAGCTAGATTCCAGGAGTCCCCTTGGCTCAATAAAGTAGGAGGCTAGTCATTTATTCAAATGTGAGAGGTGAGGGCCAAGGAGGCGGCTTGGGGTGGGGCTGAGGGATCCTTTTGCTTCCAGAGAGTAAACAGGGTGACGGTCTGGTTGAAATGGATGACCTTGGGTTTGTGAGGGCACCACTCTTTAAAAACACTTCTTTTGGCCACACTGGGTCTTGGTTGCTTGGTGAAGGCTTTCTCCAGTTGTAGCGAGTGAGAGCTGCGCTTCATTGCGGCGGGTCGGCTTCTCATTGCTGACCTCTCTTGCTGCAGAGCACAGGCTCTAGATGCATGGGCTTCAGGAGCTGTGACACGTGGTCTTAGCTGCTCCACAGCGTGTGGAATCTTCCTGGACCAGGGATCAAACCCTTGTCCCCTGGTGGCACCATTCTTAAGGGCTCTGTGTACTTTATAGCATGCAGCCACCTGGGGAAAGAAAAAGCTGTACACTTATTAATTTAAACCAAATCTTCCAAAACATGTGGTAAACAGTAGAAGACAATGAGGCTGAAGGAGTCATGGTAGTAAAAATTTTATGAACTTCTGGAGTTGTGCCAAACTTTTAAGGAATGGTTAATTCCTATCTTACATAAGTTTTTCCAAAAAAATTAGAAAGAGCAAAAGCTGCCCAGATCATTTTATGAAACTAGTGTAATCTTGGTTCCAAAATCAGTAAAGACACAGCAATAAATGAAAAGAATAGGCTTGTTTCAACTGATTTAATTTTTAAATCCTATATAAAATATCAGCTAAGTAACCTAGTCATATATTTTTTAAAATATATTTTGATCAAGCAGGGTTCATCCCAGGAATTTGTTTGGTTCAGCACCAGAAATCACGCCATTAATAAAGGGGGAAAAATCATACAGTTATCTCACTGGTGAAGAAAAAGCATTTGATAAAGCTCACTGCCTATTTATAATCCAATAATAACTTGGCAAACTGGATATACAAGAGACTTTTTTAACTTGATAAGGGTGATATATCAAAAAACTTAAAGCAAACATTATTAAATATCATACTTAATAAGAGACTTTAAGTGTATTCTTTTTAAGATCTGGAAAAAATAAAGAATCCAACTCTACTGCTAACATTCAGCATGTAATAAGGAAAGTTGTAGAAAAAGCTATTGCAAAGAAAGAACAAGAGAAGCATTAACAGAGATAAAACAATCATCATGTACACCCTGAAGAAACTAAAGCTGAAAAAGATATGTGTACACCATTGTTCACTGCAGCATTATTTACAACAGCCAAGACATGGAAGCAACTTAGATGTCTATTGACAGGTGAATGGATGAAGAAGCTGTGGCACACATACACAGTGGAACACCACTCAGCCATTAAGAGCAGCGCATCCGAGTCAGTGCTAATGAGGTGGATGGACCTGGAGCCTATTACACAGAGTGAAGTAAGTCAGAAAGAGAAAAACAAATATTGTATATGAATGCATATATATGGACTCTAGAAGGATGATCCTGAGAAATCTGTCTGCAGAGCAGCAGTGGAGATGCAGACGCAGAGAACAGAGTTACGGGTGGGGGCGGGGCAAGAGGGAGAGGGTTAGACGGATGGAGGGAGGAGCACGGATGCATGCACACTGCCAGATGTAAGCAGACGGCCCAGGGGGACTTGCTGTAGACGCAGGGACGCAGACTGGGGCTCTGGAATAGCCTAGAGGGGTGGGAATGGGCAGGTGGTGGGAGGGAGATTCAAGACGGTGAAGGGGGGGGACATATGTACACCTAATTCATGTTGATACATGACAGAAATCAAACCAATACTGTAAAGCAATCATCAACCAATTAAAAATAAATATCTTTTAAAAAACTATTATATTGAATTAATAAAATGGAGATATATCTATATCTCATATATATATGAGAGAGATATGATATATATCACATCTTCTTTAATAGAATACTATTCAGTAATTTTTAAATGGCTGAATGAAGTAAGTTCATTTGCAGAAACATGAGTGGACCCAGACATTATCATACTAAGTGAAATAAGTCAGAAAGAGAAAGACAAATACCATATGATATCACTTATATGTGGAACCTAAAATATGATACAAATAATGCAAATGAACTTATTTACAAAACAGAAACAGATTCACAGTCATGGAAAATAAACTTATGGTTACCAAAGGGGAAAAGGGGTAGAAGATGGATAAATTGCCTTGAAAAACAAAGAGTAAAGAGAAGCAACAGATTAAGACTATTAAGAGAAAAACTACTAAGAGAATTCAGTAAAATCGCTAGATATATTAACCTAAAATATAAATCTATAACATTTCTCTTCACCAGCAGTAACTAACTTCTAGTTATAATGGCAGCAAAAGAGCCTGTACAATACCTAGGAATGAACTTAACCAAGAATATACAAGAAAACCTACGAAGAAAACCTTAAAACTCTAATAAAGGATATATAAATTAACCTTAAGAAATTAAGAGAAGTTTAATGCTCATGAATAGAATGACAATACTAGCTAGGAGTCAGCTCTTTATGAGTTAATTTCTATATGCAATGAAATCCCAATAAAAATGTCAGATATGTTTTCCAGGAACTTGATAAACTCATTCTAAAATTTATACGGATGAACAGGATTAAGTCAGCCTTACAAGAGTGAACAGCAGCACACTACAAAGTCATGTAAAAACCCAGACAGACAAAGCAAAGCAAAGACTATTTTGCATAAAAACAGACCAATGGAGCAAAGGAAAGAACAGAAAACTCAAAATCAGACCATGATGTGAGACATTACACATAAATGAAAAAGGGGCAGGTTAACCATCGTATTTGATGGAGAAAAATGAAATGGGATTCCTGCCTGACACCAAATAAAAATGTACACTGTAAATGACAAAAGACTTCAATGTGAAAAGTAAAACTCTAAAGTTAATAGAAGAAAGTATAAAAGAGTATCTTGGAACTTGGGTTGAGAGAGGAACTCCTTATACAAAACCTCAGAGGCACAAACCAGAAGGGGAAAAATGGATTAATTTGTTGATGTCAAAATTAAGGATTTCTGTTCAGAAGAGGATACCATGGACAATAGGGGGAGCAGATATTTATAAAACCTAAAAATGATAATGAATTACTCTGAAGAATATACAAATAAATCGCGCAAACCAAAAAGCAAGAGACTTCAGTTTCCAATTGGGCAAGTGAGGAGATTGAAAGTCTGTTTCTTCAGGAAAAACTGAACAAACTGAGAATAAACAACTGTCTTTGGACCTGTCAGAGAATTTAGGACACAGGGCAAACCATTGCTTCAAAAAATGAAGACACAGACCTGTGGATACTCACAACTTACCAGGCAAAAATTCATAGACAGAAACCTCCCTGAGAGCCAGCAGTGGGAGCGGCAAGCCTCAGCTGTGCGTGTGAGCTGCTGGAGGCTCCATATGGACAAGTCTGAGATTTAAAACTCCAAGAGGGGCCAGTCTTATAGGGACATCTAAACTTTTGTGAGTTTTACCTCTAGGAGCTCAACCAGGTTCTCACAGCAAATGTCATGCTTCCAGCAGGGGGAGACAAAAATAACCATTTTGAAATATATCAGACGGTTCCATTCTTCCTAACACCCCAGAAGAGGCTATTTTGCCTGAGTGTAATCTGCTGGGGTTTTAGCAGAGTCTAAACAGCGTGGGGCAAGGAAAACCCCAACTCCAGCCAGCTCTAGCCGTCCTATGTAATTGAACAGGGGAAAAAGACTGAGAAGCTCTTGTAAAGTTCACAATCCTGAGGTACAGGCTCTCTAAGAAAGTGAGACCTGGACTTCCCTGGCGGTTCAGTGGCTAAGAATCTCCTGGCTAATGCAGGGGACTCAGGTTTGATCCCTGATGCTAGAACTAAAACCCTTCATGTCCCAGAGCATTTGGGCACATGCACCGCAACTACTGAAGCCTGTGTGCTGTAGAGTCCGTGCTCTGCAACAAGAGAGGCGCCCCCAGTGAGAAGCCTGCACACCAGGACGAGTCACCCCTGCTCGCTGCAGCGGGAGAAATCCCACGTGCAGCAGTGAAGACCCAGTGCAGCCACAAGCTAAAAAGCAAAATCAAAATACTAAGGCCTTATCAGAGGACTCTAGGGCTCTCCTTCTCACGCCCCTTTTACCAAATAATGACAGGCTCATTTATTGCAGTTTCTTGTATCCAGTACATCATGAGTGACTTTCCAAAAAATTATAATGCATGCTCAGAGGCAAAAAAAAAAGCCCCCAAATTTGAAGAGACAGAGCAAATACAGAACCAGACTCAGATCTGGCAGAGCTGTTGGAATTATCAGACTAGGTTTTAAAATAACTATGATTATCATACTAAGGGCACTTAGATGGAGAAAATAAACAACATGCAAGAACAGATGGGCAATACAAGCAGAGAGAGAGAAATTCTAAAAAGATATCCAAAAGAAGTACTAGAGATCAAAAACACTTGAACAGAAATGAAGAATGCCTTTGGGGACTTCCCTTGTGGTCCAGGGGTTAAGAATTTGCCTTGCAATTCGGATTCGATCCCTGGCTGGGGAACTAAGATCCCACATGCTGCGGGCAACTAAGCCCACATGCCACAATAGAGAGCTCACACACTCCAACCAGTGAGCCTGCATGCCCAAGAGACAATGCTCTGCAACGAGAGGTCCCCACAGCTGCAACAAAGACCCGGCACAGCCAAGACTGGACGTGGCTGCGGGAAGAATCTCTGAACCTGAGGATATGTCTATAGAGACTTACACAACTGAAAAGCAAAGAGAAGCAAGACTGGAATAAAGCAGAACAGGATGTCCCGGGACTGTGGAGCAACTACAAGAGGTGTGCCATTGTTGTTTAGTCACTAATTGTGTCTGACTCTTTGGCAGCCCCATGGACTGCAGCCTGCCAGGCTTCTCTGTCTATGGGATTTCCTAGGCAAGAATACTGGAGTGAGTTGCCATTTCTTTCTCCAGGGGATCTTCCCAACCCAGGAATCAAACCTTCATCTCCTGCATTGGCAGGTAAATTCTTTACCACTGAATCCCCAGGGAAATCCCACAAAAGGCGTAACATACACATAATATGAATGCTAAAGAATGAGAGAAAGAAACAGAAGAAATATTTGAAGCAATAATGGCTGAAATTTTCCCCAAATTAAAATCAAACACCAAAACACAGATCCAAGGAGCTCAGAGAACACTAAGTAAGATAACAACAACAAACAAACCTACATGCCTAAGCATATTATCTTCAAACTGCAGAAATGAAAAATACTGAAAGACACCTCTACAGAGGAACAAAGTTCAGAATTACATATGACTCCTCAGAAATTACGCAAGGAACAAGAGAGTGCAGTGAAATATTTCAAATCCTGAGAGGAAAAAACCTCATCAACTTAGAATTCTGTATCCTGAGAAATTATCCTTCCAAAGTGAAGGAAAAATAAAGACTTTCTCAGCCAAACGAAAATAAAAGGCATTTGTTGCCAGTAAACCAGTCCTGTAAGAAATGTTAAAAGTTCTTCAGAGAGAAAGTGAATGTGTTAGCTGCTCAGTTGTATCCCACTCTTTGTGACCCCATGGACTGTAGCCCACCAGGCTCCTCTGTCCATGGAATTTTCCAGGCAAGACTCCTGGAGTCGTTAGCCATTCCCTTCTCTAGGGGGTCTTACCCACCTGGCAAACCCAATTCTCTTGCCTTGAGGCAGATCCTTTACCATCTGAGCCACTAAGGAAGCCTGTAAAGAGATGATATAGGTCAGAAATGTAGACCTACATAAAGAAAGGAAGAGTGTTAGAGAAGGAATAAGTGATGGTAAACTTAAAAAGTTTTCATTTTCTTATTCTTGACTGAGCTAATGTGTATGTGCATGCATGCTAAGTCACTTCCATCGTGTCCAACTCTGTGTGACCCTATGGGCTGTACCCTGCCAGGCTCCTCTGTCCTGGGATTTTCCAGGCAAGAATATTGGAGTGGGTAGTAAGATCCCCTCCTCCAGAGGATCTTACCAGCCCAGGGATCAAACCTACATTTCTTATGTCTCCTGCACTGGCAGGTGGGTTCTTTGCCACTAGCACCACCTGGAAAGTCCCCCTAACATGTACCAGTTTGCTCAAAATAATAACAGCAATCATGTACTCATTGATTATAGCTTATGTATAAGTGAGATGAATGACAGTAATAATCCAAGGCATGGGAAGAAGGAATTAAGAATAGTTGGCTAGTATGAAGTACTTGCAGTACCTATGAAGTGGTGTAGGGACATTTGAAAATGAACTTAGATTAGTCAAAGTGTTTACTGCAAACTCTAGATAACCTCTAAAAAAAGTTTAAAAAGAAGCATAACTAATATGCTGAGAAAAGAGAGAAAATGGAATCATGTAAAAATGTTCAATTACAACCACAAAAGGCAGACAAAAATAGGAACAAAGAACTAGGGTAACATACAGAAAACAGTAGCAAATATAGTATATACTAATCCAACTATATCAACAATCATTTCAAATGTCAATGATCTAAATATATGAACTAAAAGACAGAAAGTGTCAGAATGGATTAAAAAACATGACCCAATTATGCTGCTTATAAGAAACACACTTTAATATAAAGGCATAAACAGTTTAAAAGTAAGGGAATGGTGAAAGCTATACCATGATAGCATCAGTTAGGAGAAAGCAGAGAAGGGCATGGCACCCACTCCAGTATTCTTGCCTGGAGAACCCCATGGACAGAGGAGCCTGGTGGACTCCAGTCCATGGGGTTGCAAAGAGTCTGACATGACTGAGTGACCACCACTTTCACTTCACTTTCATATTAATTTCAGACAGAGAAGCCTACAGAGCAAGGAAAGTTATCAAAGATAACTTTGATAAAGAGAGGCATTATATGATCAAAGGATCAATTTTCCAAAAAGACCTAACAATCCTTAACAAATATGCACCTAACAGTAGACCATCAATATATCCAAGGCAAAGCTGATAGAACTGCAAGAAGTAACAGATGAATCTACTATCACGGTTGGAGACTTCATCATCCCTATTAGAAACAGACAGACTTACCAGGCAGAAAATCCACGAGGATACCGTTGAACACAAAATATATCAATCAAGTGGGTATAATTGATGTCTATCCAACAGCTTCAGAATATGTATTCTTCTCAAGCTCATACGGAACATTTACCAAGACTGGCCACATTCTGGGCCATAAAACACACCTTAACAAGCTTAAAACAGAGATCATACGATGTCTGCCCTCAGGTCACAGTGGAATTAACCTAGAAATCAATCACAAAGATAGCTGGAAAATCCCAAGATAATCGAACATTATATAACACATGGGTCAAAGAAGAAGTCTCAAGAGAAAATTTAAACTATTTGGAACTAAATGAAAATTAAAATACAACTAATCAAAAGTTGGGTGATGCAGCAAAGCGGTGCTTAGAGCAGTGCTTGTAGCATTGATGTGTGTGTTAGTAAAGAAGAAAGATTTAAAATCCACGATATAAGCTTCCATCTTGGGAAACTAGAAAAGAAAGAGCAAATTAAATTCCAAGTAAGTGAATATGCATTCTATAGGTCCTATCGAGAAAAATGGGTGAAGTTTATCAACAGGCAATTTGTAAAAGTGGTCACCCAAACTGGCAAATGAATCGAATTATTAAAAATTAGAACCATCAATAATGAGAAGCTAAATTAGGACAACAATGAAATATCACCTTCCACTTAGACTGGCAAACATTGTTGTTCAGTCTCTAAGTTGTGGCTGACTCTTTGCAACCCCATGGACTGCAACACTCCAGGTTTCCCTCTCCTTCACTATCTTCTGGAGTTCACCTAAACTCATGTCCACTGATTCAGTGAAGACTGGAGAAGACTCTTGAGAGTCCTCTGGAGAGCAGGGAAACC
>SJYC01020331.1:0-114674 GCA_006408675.1 Madoqua kirkii | reverse complement strand
AAGGCTATGGTTTTTCCAGTAGTCATGTATGTATGTGAAGAAGGCTTAGCACCAAAGAATTGATGTTTTTGAACTGTGGTGTTGGAGAAGACTCTTGAGAGTCCCTTGGACTGCAAAGAGATCCAACCAGTCCATTCTGAAGGAGGTCAGCCCTGGGATTTCTTTGGAAGGAATGATGCCAAAGCTGAAACTCCAGTTATTTTGGCCACCTCATGTGAAGATTTGACTCATTGGAAAAGACTCTGGTGCTGGGAGGGATTGGGAGCAGGAGGAGAAGGGGACGACCGAAGATGAGATGACTGGATGGCATCACGGACTCGATGGACGTGAGTCTGAGTAAACTCTGAGAGATGGCGATGAACAGGGAGGCCTGGCGTGGTGCGATTCATGGGGTCGCGAAGAGTCGGACACGACTGAGTGACTGAACTGAACTGAACTGAACTGAAAACATGGGAAAATGAATCAGGAGTGAATCAAGCCAGTAGTATTTAGATTTATTTTTATTTTTATTACTTGGAACATCAGTAATGAAAAGGCGAGGGCAGAGTAAACTTTGCATCCTTAAAATTCTGCAAAAACTGAGAGTGAACATGATAATTTCCTTAAACCATATTTTATAACCTGTAAACATCATAATTTTCAATACATTATTTTGATTGTATACATTAACATGTTCTTAAAATGTAATCTTCATGGAAACCTAGAATATTGAGATATTTTTATTACAAAACCCCTCTGGTTAGTAGGTGAGAAACTAAAAGAGAAAAAACAAGGATGAGACATAAAATGGAGCTAGGATTGAGACTAAAGAAAATTATGCATGCCTCAAAGTCCTAACATGCTGGCTATGAGGGGACCATGGCTCTGACTCTGTATTTTCCAAGCATTTTCTCAAAGAAGGAGCATCTAAACTTGATAAGCAGCATCATGGCTCTCAACTTTTGTTATACATTAGAATCACCTCGAGAGACCTAAAATGTTGATTCTTAGGACCAAATTAGACAGAGTGTATCAGAATGTTTGGGGATTGGGTCCAAGTATTTATATTTTTGAAAATCTACCCAGATAGTTCTACTGTGTAGTCAGGATTTAAAGCCATTGGAATATGAGTGTTCCTTGAAGAAACACTATTCCTAACATGCTGGCTATGAGGGGACCATGGCTCTGACTCTGTATTTTCCAAGCATTTTCTCAAAGAAGGAGCATCTAAACTTGATAAGCAGCATCATGGCTCTCAACTTTTGTTATACATTAGAATCACCTCGAGAGACCTAAAATGTTGATTCTTAGGACCAAATTAGACAGAGTGTATCAGAATGTTTGGGGATTGGGTCCAAGTATTTATATTTTTGAAAATCTACCCAGATAGTTCTACTGTGTAGTCAGGATTTAAAGCCATTGGAATATGAGTGTTCCTTGAAGAAACACTATTATTCCTGATAGTTAAGACCAGGGAGAAGTATCTCTCTAATTTCCTGTTAAAAAGATATTGAATAATGAAACAAAAACACAAATGCCTTTACAAAAACACATATAAACCTTCATAAATGTGTTTTTTTACTTAGCTTTAATATATATTAGGTTGTAGCTATTTCAAATTACCAATTAAATAGATCTTTAAATGGCAATTTAGTGTTGGCATTCTGTTGTGAAATTTGGCAACCAAAAGGACATGTACCCAAGAAGAAGGTCATCATTAGGACCTGGCCTTAATTGTTGTGTTTTTTCCCCTTGGGTGGTGATGGATTTGCTCTGAGCCACCCACATTCAGATCCTGCTATGGCTAGTGATACATATTTGTAAGACAGCTCACCCTTAGCTATGCTTGGATTCTGTGAATTAAAAACTAACCATACATAATAGCTAAAAGCATGGGCTTTGAAGTCAGACAAACCAGGGCTCAAATCCTGAGATCATTTCCTGCCTGCTGATTTGGGACAAGTTATTAACTTCTCTGATCCTTAGTTTATTTATCTTTAAAATTCTAGCAGTACTAGTACCTATCCCATAGGCTGTTGCAAGGACCACATGAGGTAATGTACATCATTTTCCTGTCATATAATATGTGCTCAATTAATAGCAGCAATGGTGAAGAACACCATTTATTGGCTAGGTAAAAGTCAAAGCTTATGTTAACTCACTCTAACTAGTTGAGCTAACCACATGCCTAAGTGTGGTGTTCTGGCCAAAGTCCCTCAGTGATCTTAAGAGCATAAACTTCTCTGAAGGCATCTGTGCATGCATTCTAAGTAGCTCAGTTGTGTTTGACTCTTTGTAACCCTATGGACTGTCGCCATCTAGACTCCTCTGCCCATGGGGGTTCTCCAGGCAAGAATACTGGAGTGGGTTGCCATACCCTCCTCCAGGGATCTTCCTGAACCAGGAATCAAACCCGCATCTCTTATGTCTCCTGCATTAGCAGGAAGGTTCTTTACTACTAGTGCCACCCGAAGCACTATCTACCACAGTGTTATATCATTAAGTCAACATATCTCATCAAGTATGGCATTTAGATAGGGTTTTTTTTTTCCCACAATAATGGCCTTTTGCTTTTTTCCCTCAATTCACTAGTGACCCTCTCCTATTTTGTTCCATTATTTTTCTGGCTATTGATCTTTGGCATTTTCACAAGTTCTTAGTCCTTTGGACTCACCAGTCTTGCATGCTTCTGATTCAGTCTCAGAACTTTTAAAGAACTCTGGTTCATATTCACTTTCTGGTTGTTTCTATACCTGAATATCTTAAGTAATATACCCTTATCTGACTCCACCTTCTGTAACTTCAGACCTAGCATTTTTCCTCTAAACAAATGCTCTAGTGGGCTCCTTTGCAGATGGTCCACACCATCTTCTTTGAAGGGAGAATTAAAACTGAAGTAAGGTGAGCAGCTGAAATATGTGCAACTATCAGTCTTTAACATGTTACAAGATGGAACTTTGCCCTACCTCATAGTTTCACTGAGTATGTGTTCTAATGATGCTTTACATAGACAGTTCAGTTGTGTATTTGTTTGGACTGAATTTCAAATAAATCAGTGCTGCTGAGTCATCTGCTGAACTAAAAGTAAGTTTTTAAGATGCTTGCACTTGCCTAAGGAGTGAAATATACTTTTTTTTCCCTGATTACTGAAAGAGATTGCATTTTAATAGCCAGAGTTATCTCAGTAAGTTTGTTTGAACCTATGATAAAATATTTCATCAAATATAAAGGAGTAAGGTACAGCTATTTCTTCTCACTTAAGTTTCTTTCCCAGTATGTTGATCACACTGCCATTTTGAAATTGTTTAAGCTACTGTTTATTAAATTTCTACCACATTTTAGCTACTGTTTTGGGCACTTCGCATATTTCATTTGACATCTCTACAACAGCTTTATCAGATAGATATTATTATTGCCTCCCATACATAGTTAATACAAAAGAAACAGTGTGTTTCAGAGAGGTCATGCACACTTCCCAAGGTCACATATATAGGAAATGGCTTGAATCTCCTTGAGTACACATCACTATGTTCATAATGACTGCTCCACACTGCCTCTGAATGCTTAAGGATCTCTCATACCAAGCCTTGTATATACAAAGCGGTCCCTGCTTCTATCTCAAGTAAGCGCACATGTATTTCAGATTGTAATGAGTTTTTGACAAGATCCAATTCAAATAATGCTTTTGCCTCATTTTAGAGTTACCACTGCTGTGGAAATTAAAATAGGCTTCCTCAACACAAAGGGCCTAGCCTTAGATTTTCTATACTATTTCTCCAATTAGCTTCAGAGAGGCCAAATTGTAATACAGCAGGCAGGAATGAGTGGCTCTTTGAAACCTGCTTAGCAAATATGAAAATGCCTAGCTACTGCCTGAATGTACCTTCATTTATTTGCATCTGTGTCCAGATGCTGTCTTAGTTTAAGGGTCACTTTAGGCATATGTCAAAACTATAACTCGGTCCGTAAACCCTGGATACAGCAAATCTCAATGACTGCTACATACATGCAGTACTTCAACAGGGACAAGGGAGCTAGAAAAGTGTTAGGCTGGTGTGTCCTGAATATAACACATCTCCAGAATTCTTGGTCAGTCTTGTGTGCATATTTTACAGAAGCATATCTGCTATGAGCTATATTGCTTTGTATGCCAAATCAGATTGAGAAAATAGAATTATTAGCTACTATTATACACTCAAACTGTATTATAGAAAATTACTGATGGACAGAGAAAAGACATTGAAATCTTGCCTAGAATAAGTTTTTATTTTTAATCTGTGAAAGTGAAGTTTCTAAGTTTAACCCCCAAATTCAAGATATATCTTAAACAGATTTTTCAAAATACATATAAAACTCAGTGTAACCATCGAGCTGACCCCCTTTACCTGTTTTGCCTTTCTGCTTTGGTGGTGGCACACTGTAGAGTATATATTGATAGAAGTTCAAGTATAACACTGTAGTATATATGGGAAAACACCCCAAATATTTGTGTATTTCCAATATGAGGAAATAAAAAATGTGCTACCTTTCTCCTCAGTTGTAAAAATAATTTTTTTTCCAATTCAAAAAAAAAAAACTCAATATAAAACATTATGAGTCTTAAGAGGGCAAAAAAAATCATCTAATGTTCCTAGCAAAGACAGGTTTTATTACAATGTAAAAATTGAGTTTCACTAGGGATTTTATCTCTAAAAGGAACTTGCAGACCAATAAAATTAGGTAGTACCAAAATTACCTATGATTCCAAACCAATATATGCTGAAATAGGTTTAATTTAAAACAGAAAAAAAAAGACAAACATGCTCAGTGTCTTACTCTCAGGTAATTTTTTCTCTCTGTTTTCAGAAGTATTCTATATAACATTCATCTAGCCAACTTGATTGGCTATTTTAAATTTCAAGGTAGCATACTGGTCCTGGAAACAATTGTGAGACTATGACTTACTCTAATCACTTATTACTGTGTGTGTGCTCACTATGTCACTTCAGTAGTGTTCAACTCTCTGCCACCCCATGGACTGTAGCCCACCAGGCTCCTCTGTCCATGGGATTCTCCAGGCAACAATACTGGAGTGGGTTGCCATGCCCTCCTTCAGGGGATCTTCCTGACTCAGGCATTAAACTTGTATCTCTTATGCCTCTTACATCTCCTGTATTGGCAGGCGAGTTATTTACCATTCCTGTCACCTGGGAAACCAATCACTTATTACTAAATATAGTTAAATCTCTGAAGATTGGGAATAATTTTTCTTTTCTTTTTTTTTGGAGTTTATTTTCAGCAATGATCACTATTAATAGGTTAAAAAAATTACCTCCATTTCACAGAGTACACATGGTACAGAAAATCCTGGATTATGGATTTCTATTTTTGGACTTGAGAACCCCCACTATTTTCATCTTCTATTGTTTCATCTTTACTCTGCCTCTCACAGAAAGAGTGGGCTTCAGACTCTGTCTCCCTGGAGCTCCCTATAGATCTGGTTTCTGATTCAACCGAGGTTTATGTTACTGTTTGGGGCAAGTTAGAGATTCTTGATCAAAAAGAAAAAAAGAGGCCAGAGGCTGTCAAGGTGTGCAGTAAGGTGTGGTTTGTGGACTTATTTATTTATTTATTTATTTTTTAAGTGTAATGGGCATATAACATTATATGAGTTTCAGGTGTGCAACATAATGATTCATTGTTTGTATACATATTGTGAAATGATCACCACAGAAAGGCTAGTTAACATCGATCACAATACATAATTAAATTTTTTCCCTTTTTTTCCCTTGTGTGAGCACTGTTAGTATCTTCTCTCTTGCATGAGTTCTAAGTCGCTTCAGTTGTGTCTGACTCTCTGCAATGCTATGGACTGTAACCCTCCAGGCTCCTCTGTCTAGGCAAGAATACAGGAGTGGTTTGCCATGCCCTCCTCCAGGGCATCTTCCTGACCCAGGGATCAAACCCACATTAGTTATGTCTCCTGTATTGGCAGGCAGGTTCTTACGACTAACCCCACCTGGGAAGCCCATAAAGCCTATTTAAATATGCCAATTTTCTATACCTTTATCACAACTCCATCAACTTTTATATCTTTAGTTTTCATTAGGATCTCATCAACAAGTTTTGGTCTTAGAAGAGGGTATTTAAAAGGCTTTTTTTTTTTCTTTTTGTTCTCTATTTTACCTACTTTTTATAAAAAGTTCTGGAATCCTCAGAGTAGGGTTTAAGCCAAGGAGGTCAGGCTCCTTGGCCTAACTGTCCCAAATAATTGTTGTTCAGGTATCTCAGTGTAAATTTTTCTAGTCCCTTAATTATAAAACTGAATTCATTTCATTTGCTCAGTCGTATCTGACTCTTTTTGACCCCATGGACTGCAGCACGCCAGGCCTCCCTGTCCATCACCAACTCCTGAAGTTTACTCAAATTCATGTCCATTGAGTCAGTGATGCCATCCAACCATCTCATCATCTGTCATCCCCTTCTCCTCCCGCCTTCAATCTTTCCCAGCATCAGGGTCTTTTCAAATGAGTCGGCTCTTCACATCAGGTGATCAAAGTATTGGAGTTTCAGCTTCAGCATCAGTCCTTCCAATGAATATTCAGGACTGATTTCCTTTGGGATTGACTGGTCTGATCTCCTTGCAGTCCAAGGGACTCTCAAGAGTCTTGTCCAACACCACAGTTCAAAAACACCTATTCTTTAGTGCTCAGCTTTCTTTATAGTCCAGCTCTCACATCCATACATGACTACTGAAAAAACCATAGCTTTGATTGGATGGACCTTTGTTGGCAAAGTAATGTCTCTGCTTTTTAATATGCTGTCTAGGTTGGTCATAGCTTTTCTTCCAAAGAGCAAGCCTCTTTTAATTTCATGGCTGCAGTCACCATCTGCAGTGATTTTGGAGCCCCCCAAAATAAAGTCTGACACTGTTTCCCCATCTATTTGCCACGAAGTGATGGGACCGGATGCCATGATCTTAGTTTTCTGAATGTTGAGTTTTAGGCCACCTTTTTCACTCTCCTCTTTCACTTTCATCAGGAGGCTCTTTAGTTCTTCTTTGCTTTCTGCCATAAGGGTGGTGTCATCTGCATATCTGAGGTTATTAATATTTCTCCCTGCCATCTTGATTCCAGCTTGTGCTTCATCCAGCCTAGCATTTCTCATGATGTACTCTGTATATAAGTTAAATAAGTAAGCTGACAATATACGGTCTTGATGTACTCCTTTCCCAATTTGAAACCAGTCTGCTGTTCCATGTCCAGTTCTAACTGTTGCTTTCTGACCTGCATACAGATTTCTCAGGAGGCTGATCAGGTGGGCTGATGTTACCATATTGTGAAGAATTTTCCACAGTTTGTTGTGATCCACACAGTCAAAGGCTTTGGCATACTCAACAAAGCAGAAATAGATGTTTTTCTGGAACTCTCTTGCTTTTTGATGATCCAATGGATGTTGGCCATTGGATCTCTGGTTCCTCTGCCTTTTCTAAACCCAGGTTGAACATCTGGAAGTTCACAGTTCACATACTGTTGAAGCCTCACTTGGAGAATTTTGAGCATTACTTTGCTAGCATGTGAGATGAGTAGAATTGTGTGGTAGTTTGAGCATTCTTTGGCACTGCCTTTCTTTGGGATTGGAATGAAAACTGACCTTTTCCAGTCCTGTGGCCACTGCTGAGTTTTCCAAATTTGCTGGCATATTGAGTGCTGCACTCAATAACTATATAACTGAAAACTGAGGTAAATAGAGCTAACTTGCTTGACCTTTAATGTTGGGGACCAGTAAGGGGTCCCATTTGACCCATTAAATCTACTCTCTAAACCACTTTCAAATATGTAACACAGTATTACTAATTACAGTCACCATGCTATACATTATATAGCCATGACATTTATTTTATACCTGAAAGGTTTGTACCTTTTGACCCCCTTCACTCTTTTCACCCACTTCCTACTTCCTACGCTCTGGTAGTCAGCAATCCATTCTCTATCTATGAGCTTGGTTTTGTTTGTTTGGTTGGTTGATTTTTTAGAATTCACATGTATGTCAGACCATACAGGGAATGGTTTTCTTAGGAACTAATTTACGGCAGTTTCAACACTGGTCTTTCAATAATATCCCTTTCCTCACATATTTTGTTGTTATTTTGTGATTAAAAAAAACACAACAAAATTTACCGTCTTGACCATTTTTAAGTGTACACTTGTGTTAACTATATGATTTATTGGGCAACACATCCCTAGAACTTTTTTTATTGTGCAAAACTGAAACTATATCTGTTAAATAGCAACTCCTCATTCCCTTCTTTGTTTACTCCCTGACAACCACCATTATATTTTTTGATTCTAAGAGGGTGACTACTTTACATACCTTTTATCAGTGGAATCATGCAGTATTTGTCTTTTTGTGATGGGCTTGTTTCACTTAACATAATGTCTTCAAGCTTCATCTATATTGTGGCATATGGTAAGATTTCTTTCTTGTTTAAGGCTGAATAATGTTACATAGTATATACCGCATTTTCTCTATCCATTCATTTGTCACTGGACATTTGGGTTGCTTCCAATTTTTGACTATTGTAGCTAATACCGCAATGGATGTGAAAGTGCAAATATCTCTTCAAGATCTTATTTTTAATTCTTTTTGACATATACCCAGAAATAAAATTACTGGATCATATGGTACTTCTATTTTTTTATTTTTTGAGGAACTTCCTTACTGTTTTCCATAGCAGAATGATGCCATGAAAATTTGTGGGAAAATATGGTGGCTGTCTGTCTTATGCTGTTGGGAAGGAAAACTTCCCTCTTCTTCCCTTCTAGTTACTATGGCTGGTCTAATAATTACATTGACATAAGACAGATTAACAGGCTTCCCTGGTGGCTCACGCAGTAAAGGATCTGCCTGCAATGCAGGAGACCCAGGTTTGATCCCTGGGTTAGAAAGATCCACTGGAGAAGGAAATGGCAACCAACTCCAGTGTTCTTGCCTGGAGAATCCCATGGACAGAGGAGCCTTGCAGGCTATAGAGTCAGACACAACTGAGCAACTAACACTTTCACTCTTTAAGACAGATTAACGAGAAAAACAAATTTATATGTATGGGATCCCTGAAGATATGAGGCTTAAAGAAACTGACAAAAGCAGACAACTTTAATACCTTTTAGACAAAGAAAACAATAAATTTGTGAAGAATTGATAAGGTGAAGTTTGGGATTGGAATAACAAATTAGCAAGGAAGTAACAAAGTTTGTTTATAGAGCCTTCTCAAGCTGTTCCTTATCTCTGGCCATAAGGATACCTTCTACTCTCCTGTTACAGGGAAGGTACCTTCATATGCTTTCAGGGAGACCAAGAAGGGTCAGAGTATCCTTCTTGTACTGCTGCCAAAGTGACATATTCTGTTCCCCTGCAATGCCACTTTCAAAATCCAGCTATCTATTACAGATCTGTCACTCATGAGTCTCTGTTTATTTTCTGTTTCTTTCTATATCATCTTGCAAAAAGAAGTCCCATATGCATACTTCCTGTGTAACAATGTACTTCCTTCCTTTGTTCATAAAACTGCCTTATGTTATAAGGATTACTCCCTAGATCTAGTGCTAATAGATGTCTAATGGCATCAGGCTCACAGTTTTCATCTCTGTTTACATTGACTTCATACTGCCAGCACTCAAATCCATTTGTGTTCCCACAGATACCACTGATGCATTAGGTCACAAGAGAAGATGAGGGGAAATTCTTTTCTGTGCCCCTAAGTGATGCTACCCAAATTAGCCTCCAAATCTCCAGCTAAAATTTCAAAGTTGTCCACATTGGAACCTCCTCCTATTCTCTGAGCTCATTTTCTGTTACTCCCTTACATGTATACCTTTCTTTCCAGCCAAACAGGATTATTTGCTCTTACTTAACCACGTCCTATTTATTTCTGAACTGCAAGCCTTTGTCATTGCCTCTCTTTGGAGCACCTACCATCTATTACTTTGATTATTGCAAAACTACTAATCTTCAAAGCTTTGTTCAAAGCTCATGTGAGGATGCTGACCTGAATCCCTTGCAAACATCTTCTTTTACTCCCTACCAGAAAGCCTCTGCTGCAGCCCAAATGGTTTATTCATCTTCCCACAGCCATCCAATGCATAAGTTTACCACTGTGACTTTGTTCATGATGTTTTCTGTGTTGGAATCTTGTAGGGGAGCAAAAGAGAGTTTACCAAGTTATAAATCAAAGAAAAGAGAGGTATCTGGGTACTGCAAAGAAATTCATAGTTGGGAGAATTAGGAAAGCATTTCACATAACCTTGAACTATGGATAAAATTTTAATAGGCAGGTATTGGCAGATTCCTTTGTGAGAGGGGAACTACCCTGAGCCTAGCACAGTGGTAGGCTAAGTAGGTACTTAATACATATTTTTGAATGAATGAATACATAAAGAATGAATGGGTCAGTGTCTGCCTATTTATCAGTGTGGTTCAGTTAATCACATAGATTTTCTCTTTATTAGGAGAGATTTGGAGCAACATAAGAGTGCTAAATGCTTGAAGGGAAATGAGGCCCTAAAAGTAGAGCTATGTCAGTGGAAGCCAAAAGCTATTCAAGCTTGAGTAGACTTATAGTCTTTGACCTGCCCTTACCTCCTCAGGTAGGCCTCACTAAAGAGTACTCCACCTATTTGCTCTTAGCTCTGGGTATTTTTGACTTGCCCATTTTTCAACTGCTTCCCTCAGGCCTCATAAGAGAACTTTAAAGTTTTATTATGATGACTGTATCCAGAGTTCTTGCAATAATTTCCTTTGCTCAAAACTTGGAGTTTCATTCTAGTGATAATATGAGCTTGTATTTGATGTTTTCAAAGTGATTTAATATAAATCATATCTAGTGCTACTTATGTGCCTGCTTTATCATAGAAATAATCAATGATCCAAAGTTGGTGTGGGAGGTAAATAAATACTGCATGCTGGGGTTGTCATATACAACTTTATTACAACAAATAAAGGGACTCCCTGGTGGTCCATTGGTTAAAGACTTTGCCTTCCAAGGCAGGGGGTGTGGGTTCAATCCCTGGTTGGGAGCAAAGATCCCACATGCCTCTCAGTCAAAAAACTAAAACATAAAACAGAAGCAATGTTGTAACAAATTCAATAAGGACTTTAAATAACAGCAACAAATGGGCATGAACTAATGCTATGGGGCATGAAAAGAAGAATGAAATGTGGGTCTCCACTCCTTAGAATTTACTGATTCATTGTCATGAAATGGAAAAGAAAATTCAATTGTCAAGTGACATCAGTATAAGAATTTCTAGGGCTCATTCCCCTTCAGCCCAGAAGGGGAATCCATTTCAACAGCTGTGAATAAGACTACCTTCTCAAGAGTGAAAGATTCTGGGTGAGGGATTACTACCTCTGGGTAGTCATTTCTGAAGCACAGAAATAGGAAAAGATGCACTGAGGAAGGAAACGTAGATTCTCACTACTCCTGTCTCTCCTGGCCCAATCCTGAGTGGCCCAGGGCAGAGGGAGGCACCATCCCTTTGGGAGAAGGAGAGCAAAATGAGTGCCCAACTTCACTGCAAGAACTGACCAGCACCAGCGCCAGGTTGTGCAGTGGTAAAGAATCCATTTGCCAATGCAAGAGATGCAGGTTCAATCCCTGGGTCGGGAAGATCCCCTGAAGGAGGAAATGACAACCCACTCCAGTATTCCTGAGACAGCATTGGAGCTTATAAAATAAAACTGGAGATCTAGTTATCTTACCTCAGAAATGTAGACCAGCATATTAGACATCTTCTTGTCTCTGGACGTCTACAGGGGTTTCCCTGTTACAGCATGGGGTTGATTTGCTTCTGTTTTGTTCTGATTCATGTGGCCAGCAAAGGTGATGAAAAACATCTTAATAAACTTGGCAAATCTTGTGTTGGTGACTGGTAGATAAGAAAGTCTTACTCCAAATATCCTATAAGCATTATAAAATTACGATATCTTTTAAACTGTAGCCTCTGATACCAAATGTGAGAAAGGAACAGTCTTATTTCTGAAGAGCCATCTCGACAGTACTGAAAAGCATTGCCACCATTACTTAAGGGCAGTCTGTGATCAGCCATATAAACCAAAAGTAATGGAAATATCCTTGCCTTCTCAAAACCAATAAACCAAATACAACACTGGCATAAATGGATATAGTAGCCATGGTTATTTTAATATATAATAGAAAAATTAATATTTACTCACATTGAATAAATAGTACATAATATGAAAATAAAGCAGTTAAAATATTTTACTTTTTAAATTAATTTTTATTGGAGTATAATTGCTTGACAGTGCCATGCTAGCTCCCACTGCACAGCAAAGTGAATCAGCCACATGTATATACATCTACTTCTTTCCAGATTTCCCTCCCACCCAGGTCACTACAGAACGTTGAGCAGAGTTCCCTGTGCTATACAGCAGGCTCTCGTATTAGCCATCCACTTTATATATTGTAGTGTATATTTGTCAATCCCAATCCTCCAGTTCACCCCACACTCCTGCCTTTGGTAGTCATAAATCTGTTCTCTACATCTCTGACTCTATAAAATATCTTACTTTTTCTGTTACTACAGCAAAATCTCATGGTAACCATGAATATAACTCAATTCATGATTGGCTCCATTACTCCATTCTGGTCTTTTCTCAAGTAGGGGTGGATTATCTTTCTGAGGTGGGCATAAGGGCACTGAGGGAAAAATAAACATACTAAAATTGAATGGACAATCTCCATTAATAGATGCCAAGCTGCATCCAGGAGCCAGATGGATTTTATTAGTGCAACTGGACTTTTGAAAATGGATGCCAGCTCGCTCTTCCAGATCACCAAGTCACTACATTTAACTTTTTGATAATGCAACCTTACAATTTATAAGACTGAATTTTGAACTCTACATGGCAGTTTATGGCAGAGACTTTTACTATACTATTATCACTGTCTCAATCTAACTACTACTACTGCTACTATTTACTTAGTAAGAACTACCATATATTGAGTGCTTTCATGTGTTTCATAATCTGTGCTTTAGATGAACATCTGAATCCTTATAACAGCCTTAATGAGATAGGTAATATTACCAGAATATTATAGGCACTTTTCCCGTCTTACTGGTACAGTGGCTCTGAGAGGTTAGATAACTTTCCCAGAGTCACTCAGCGATACAGCTGGATTCAGGTCCAGAGTTCTCAATGTCAAAACCCCAGTGCTTAACAACTACTATACCACATGGTATACTTCCTTTTCTTATTGTATATTAATACTTTCTTTGCTTACAGTCCATAAGAAATCTAATTAAAAACACAAATGTAGCCAGAATGGCCCCCCTTCTCAACCTGTTTCTTCTCTCTCTCTCTCTCTCTCCTCTTAACTAAAGAAGAGCAAGTCAAGAAGACTGCATTGCTGGGAAGCTGGGGAAGGAAGAGGACTGTCTCCACTAAGGACCTGTTTACTTTTTTAATTAACAAAGTATGAGGAGACCTTTTCTGATGTGTTTCAGGACCCAGAATGGAAATTTATACCATTACATGCCTGTAATGGAAATGTGTTCTTTGTTTAACAACTTCAAAATGAAACATGTTATTGATGCAATATGGACCAGCAGTGTGGCCAAACACTTAACTAGAAGGAAAAAAAAAAAAAGAAAATAATGACCCAAATGACCAAATTAGACTAAAGTTAGCTAAAGCATAAATTGGCAAAACCAAAGAAAGCTTCTAACTTTTCCCAATAAAATTAAATATAAATATGTAGCTGGTTAAAGATTTAATTTTCTAAATTAAAAAAAAAAAACATCATTGCCATTTGGATATTGGTGAGAGACACTGAGTGGAATGTAACTTGCTCATATACAATCTAGGCAATAACTAGTTTCAGAATTATGCAAATACACCTACCATGTAAGTCATTTCAAATTTGTCTCTGAAACTTATCATCTGTTTTACACAGAAGGAACAATAGAATATTCCTCACTGGTTCTCTTTCCCAGCATGAGATTCAGAAAGAGGTTCTGAGTTTTGTTTTGATTTGTTAGACTTCAAAGGCTGAGAGCTGATTTCATCCATGCCTCAGTTACAGAACACCATCCCCGCTGGTCCCTGCAAGGCCCTGCTGTTTTTTGGTATCTATTAATCTATCATCATCTATCTGTCATCTGTCTATTCCATTATTACCTCCATTCTCCACTTCTATTATCCTCCTCTTACCATTGGCAGTCATTCTAATGCATTTGATATGTATAGTTTTATTTATTTGTAAAATGCCTATTTTTATTTTATGCTCATGTATTTAAAAATTTATATAAATGACAGTGTTTTGTAGACTTAGACTGCATTGTTTTCTTAATTTCTGCTAAACATACACAGAAATACATGTGTGTGTACATATATGCCATGCATCAGTTACCCAAAGCATAAAATCACAAAATAAGACTTCTTCTGCGTTACCTTTCCTAATAACTTTTGCTTAGTCTTTTGGGGAATGAGAATGTCAACTGTGAATTGTGGAAAGTAAAATATGGCCATTCCAAAACACTGATTTTATTTTGAAAAAAAAAATGTGGTATTACCTTTACTGGAGGTATATACCTCTTTCTGGAGCAGATTGTTTTTATTTTTTCCAAAATAGGATATGTTGACCAACTGACATTCACATCTCAGGGTTTCCTTGCTAGTTCTCTAGTCTTGAAAAACCTCGGGAACAAACTATAGGCTGCTTGTAATTATGGGCTTTGTGTTGGAATGACCATATATGCGCAGAGGTCTGATTGCTCAAAACTTTCTCAGCCTGTCTGAATGAACAGCACTAAAATAATTACTAAAACGTAATGAAAATGTAGTATCATTTGTGAAAATGAAGGGACAAAAATCAGTATATATTTTTGACATGTTCAGAAACTTAAATTCCAGTCCTAGATCAACTACAGAGTCACTGTGTGACTCTCAACATGGGTTCTTTAAGTCTTCATCTAGAAAATGAGGTGGGTTGGACTAGATAAAGGTCTAAGGTCTTTTTACAGTGCTGTTACTCCAGGCTTCTATGATTTGCACTTGTGGTTCCATGAATACTTTATTTCTTCTACTCCCTACCTATCACCCAATTACACTGGGGAAAACTAGCAAAGACAGTAGATTAGGCTGCTTTTTATTTTTTTCCATCAGAGTTGGAAGATGAAAGGCCCCAAAGCAGGAACAGGTAACAAGAGATACCTTTGAGAAACATGCTAGAAAGTTACAGGCAGCTATAGACAGAGATAAGACTTGATTTAGAGAAGATATTGTGGCTTGTTCACAGACCTAAGAAACAGTGTGTACTGTTCAACAGATAATAAAAATAGTCCTTGGATCAGAAACTTGAATCTATTAGGCAGGACTAATGATTTTCAAAATATTATGTTTGAACAGCACTTTCTGTGCAAAAACCTTGAAAATATTCTCTGTGTCTCTTCTTAAGGCAAGTCTGTTGTACACATATCCAGAAAAATACTCAAATGGATTTCAAGCCTGTTATTCAATGTGTAGCTGAATTTTCTCCAAGGGTATTGTAACATTGTCAGCCTAATTCCCAAAGGTCTGTTGGGCCTGGAAGGGAGTTGGGAGATCATTGATCCACATCTGAGACTGGCTGGGAGTCAGGAAATGAACTTCAAATGCGTCATCATCTCGGCTGCTGAAGGCCTGCTGCACGGCAGAATTTAGCATCGCCCCAGTAAAACTGGAGCAGGACCCTTTCCAAGGTAATAAACTTTGCCTTTTCCAGCTCCATTTCCAGACCTGTGCATCCTTCCAGTGCTTCACCAGCTCATACCCCATCTTCTAGTATTCCGGGTTCCTGAGAACCTCTTATGTTGTATAGTCAGTATAGTCTCCTGCATTGTCTTGTTGGTATCTGGTGCCAAGACCTGGGTTACAGGGAAGGCAGGTCTTAAACTAGGGTCAAATACTGGCTGTGGAAATGACTACACATATGTTGTTGGAAAGATATTTCCCAAGATCCTATGTTAATATTAAGCTTTTGTTTTATATTGAAATATAGTCAATTAACACAGCTTCCCTGGTAGTTCAGCAGTAAAGAATCCACTTACACACTGTTTACAATAGCTAGGACATGGAAGCAACCCAGATGTCCACTGGCAGACTAATGGATAAAGAAGTTGTGGTACATATACACAATGGAATATTACTCAGCTATAAAAAAGAATGCATTTGAGTCAGTTCTTATGAAGTGGATGAAACTGGAGTCTATTATACAGAGTGAAATCAGAAAGAGAAACACCAATATAGTATATTAACACATATATATGAAATTTAGAAAGATGGTAATGATAGTCCTATATGCAAGGCAGCAAAATAGACACAGATGTAAAGAACAGACTTTTGGACTATGTGGGAGAAGGGGAGGGTGGGATGATTTGAGAGAATAGCATTGAAACATGTATATTATCATATGTGAAATAGATGACCAGTACAAGTTTGGTGCATGAAGCAGGGCACTCAAAGCCAGTGCTCTGGGACAACCCAGAGGAATGGGATGGGGAGGAAAGTGGGAGTGGGTTTCAGGATGGGGGGACACATATGCACCCATGACTGATTCATGTCAATGTATTGCAAAAACCACCACAATATTGTAATTATCTTCCAATTAAAATAAGTTAATTAAATAATTAAAAAGAAAAGAATCTGCCTACAATGCAGGAGACATGGGTTCAGTCCCTTGGTCGGGAAAATCCCCTGGAGAGGAAATGGCAATGGATTCTAGTATTCTTGCTGAGAAATCCCATGGACAGAGGAGCCTGGTGGGTTACAGTCCATTGAGTTATACAAGAGTGGGACATGACTTAGTGACTAAATAACAACAAACAGCCATTAACAATGTGATAGTGTCAGATGATAGCAAATGGATTCAGTTATACATATACATGTATCCATTCTCCTCCAAGCTCCCTTTCCATCCAGGCTGCCACAAAACATTGAACAGAGTTATCTACAGTAAGCCTGTTTTGGTTATTCATTTTAAATATAGCAGTGTGTATGTTAATCCCAATCTCTCTAACTATCCCTTCCCCTCAATCTTCCCACCTGGTAACCATAAATTCATTCTCTAAGTCTGTGAATCTGTTTCTGTTTTGTAAATAAGTTCATTTGTATCCTTTCATTTCAGATTCTGCATCCAAGACCTAATTTGGTGGAAGCATCACTGTGGCCTAGAGTGGATCAGTAATGCACTCATGTTTTTATGCGTAAACAGAAGCAAAGTCAAGGTTAGAAAGAAAATCTCTCCTATTACCCCTAACTTGGTATTCTTTGGATTCTTGTGTGTGTATGTGTGTGTGTGTGTGTGTGTGTGTGTGTGTATGATTTTATTCCTGACAATGTTCCACTACAAATCTCTGACAAAACAGTTAACAAAAGGTACCCTAGTATAATGTGATGCTAAGAGCAGAGTCTCTGAAATAAGATCTGGGCTTGGATGCTGGATAGAATACTGTAAGGTATGTGGCCTTGAACAAATAGATGAAGCTCTCAGTGTTTGAAGAACTATGGACAGAGGTTCATAACATTGAATAGGAGGCAGTGTTCAAAACCATCCCCCAGAAAAAGAAAAGCAAAAAGGCAAAATGGTTGTTGAAGGAGGCCTTACAAACATCTGAGGAAAGAAGAGAAGTGAAAGGAAAAGGAGAAAAGGCAAGATATATTCATCTGAATGCTGAGTTCCAGAGAATAGCAAGGAAATATAAGAAACCTTCTTAGTGAACAGTGCAAAAAATAGAGGAAAACAATAGAATGGGAAAGACTAGAGATCTCTTTAAGAAAATTAAAGCTTCTGAATAACAACAACAAATGTATCTATGTAACTTTTTTAAAATATAGATTTATTTTAATTGGAGGTTAATTACTTTACAATATTGTATTGGTTTTGCCATACATCAACATGAATCTGCCACAGGTGTACATGTGTTCCCCATCCTGAACCCCCCTCCCTCCTCCCTCCCCATACCATCCCTCTGGGTCGTTCCAGTGCACCAGCCCCAAGCATCCAGTATCATGCATTGAATCTGAACTGGCGATTCATTTCATATATGATATTATACATGTTTCAATGCCATTCTCCCAATCATCCCACCCTCTCCCTCTCCCATGGAGTCCAAAAGACTGTTCTATACATTTGTGTCTCTGCACTGTTTCTAATAGCCAGGACATGGAAGCAACCTAGATGTCCATCAGCAGATGAATGGATAAGAAAGCTGTGGTACATATACACAATGGAGTATTATGCAGCCATTAAAAATAATACATTTGAATCAGTTCTATGTAGCTTTTTGAACATACCAAGTTCAGTTATACACGTTTCAATGTCCTTCTTTGCTAATTCTAGCATATGTGTCATTTCTGAGTCAGTTTCTGTTGCCTCTTCTCATTATGGATCATGTTTGCTGCCTCTTGACATGGCTATTAATCTTTGATTTGATGCCAGACATTGTGATTTCACCTTGATGACTGCTGGATATTTTTGTACCTGTATAAATATTCCTGAGGTTTTTCCTATGATGCAGTTAATTTACCTGGAAATATGTTTATTCATTTGGGTCTTGCTTTGATGATTTGTTGGGTAGATTTGGAGCAGTGTTCAGTCTAGGGCTACTAATTTCCCACTATTGAGCCCAGTGCTCATGAATTATGATTTTTTCCAGTCTAGATGGTGGAGATAGGGATTATTTCCAGCCCCGTGTAAGCATGAGACAGTTTCTCCTAATTTTTTTCAGATGGTTCTTTTCCAGAGTTGGTTAGTTTCCTCACACATGTACCAGTAATTACTGTGATTAATACTTAACAGTGGCCCTCTGCAGATCTCCAGTGATTTCTCTCCAGCTCTGTCCTCCCTAGTGGTCTATCCTATGGACTCTAGGACTGTATTACTGTCATAAGATTTACAGCTATACCTGTTTAACCAAAGAAGTCTACTGCCTTTGCCTCAGTTCCCATTCTCTATGCCATAGTTCAGAAAATATCTAAAGATAGTAAGTTGGGGGCAATTATAGGGCTCAGCTTATATGTTTCCCATCCTAGTTATCACTGCCCTTCACTGATTGATAACCAGTGTTTCAAAAACTGTTTCATGTATTTTGTCTAGTTTTGTTTTTGTGATTGTTTTAAGTGAAAAGGTAAACCCCATCCTTATTGTTCTATCTTGGCCAAAAAATTCCAAATGAACTTTCTCATCTGGCAAATGGAAATAATAGAGGTACCTATGGCATTGAGTATTTGTAGAGATTAAATGAGATAATACACATGAGACTTTCTCATAGTAGCTGCTCAATAAATATATATTCTTTCCTTCTCCTGCCTTATATGCTAACATACTTTCCATACCATTACCACAGGAGAATGCTCCTTTAATGGCCCTCAAGGATTACAGAGTGTGTTTGATCAGTGTCTGTAACCAGTAAACTTTGGAGACAGGAGAAAAAAGAATCACACTTGAGCTATCTTAAGAAAACATGTTGAAGTAAGTAGGTTCATATTTCCTCCAGTGCTGAGAGTAAGTAAAAACAAGCTAACTCTATCACCACTTCCACCACTTTGTTAGATACTTCTCTTTCAGAGCTTCAGAATTGAAAGAGAGAGATGGAAAGGGAGAGTGAAAGAGAAAGAGAGAGAATATTCATCATTATAGTACAGACAGACCTTTAAAGGGCTATGTGTCATTTAAAATTTGATATTCAGTGTACTTTGGGACAATTAATATGTATTTTCATAGCTTAGTTAAGTCTATGGATCACATATAGATAGTCCTCTATGCCCTCTCCAGGAAACAACATACTTTAAAGTGAGGAAGTGCTGCACCCTCTTAGAAAGCCAGAGAGAAAGACTGAAGAAGGTTCAGATGGAAAAGGAAGACAGACACTCAAGGATGACACAAGCCAAGAAGTGAGTTACAGCTAGTATACAGTGTTCAAATATGATACAGAGTATAACTTAACCTTTGAAGAAGGAAAAATCTTTCAGAAGATTGAGTCAACTTATACTCTACATTTTTCCCATGCACATTTTATTTATTTATTTTTAAAATTTATTTATTTTAATTGGAGGCTAATTGCTTTACGATATTATATTGGTTTTGCCATACATCAACATGAATCCACCACGGGTATACACATGTTCTCCATCCTGAACCCGCCTCCCACCTCCCTCCCCATAACATCCCTCTGGGTCATCCCAGTGCACCAGCCCCAAGCATCCAGTATAGGCATCATACCTGGACTGGCAATTCATTTCAGATATGATATTATACATGTTTCAATGCCATTCTCCCAAATCATCCCACCCTCGCCCTCTCCCAGAGTCCGTAAGACTGTTCTATACATCTGTGTCTCTTTTGCTGTCTTGCATACAGGGTTATCATTACCATCTTTCTAAATTCCATATATATATATGTATGTTAGTATGCTGTATTGGTGTTTTTCTTTCTGACTTAGTTCACTCTGTATAATCAGCTCCAGTTTCATCCACCTCATTAGAACTGATTCAAATGTATTCTTTTTAATGGCTGAGTAATACTCCATTGTGTATATGTACCACGGCTTTCTTATCCATTCATCTGCCAATGGACGTCTAGGTTGCTTCCATGTCCTGGCTATTATAAACAGTGCTGCAATGAACATTCGGGTACACGTTATCTCTTTCAATTCTGGTTTCCTCGGTGTGTATGCCCAGCAATGGGATTTCTGAGTCATATGGCAGTTCTATTTCCAGTTTTTTAAGGAATCTCCACACTGTTCTCCATAGTGACTGTACTAGTTTGCATTCCCACCAACAGTGTAAGAGGGTTCCCTTTTCTCCACACCCTCACCAGCATTTGTTGCTTGTAGACTTTTGGATCACAGCCATTCTGACTGGCGTGAAATGGTACCTTATTGTGGTTTTGATTTGCATTTCTCTGATAATGAGTGCCCATGCACATTTTAGAATGCTGTCATGGCTGGCCCTGCTGAACATTCATTTGTTTGAACAATCCATTCATTCAATTGTTTATTCAATTAGCAACTATCTATTCAACATCTACTATGTACATAGTATGTGAATAAAATATGGTATCTCTCCTCCAGGGACTTTTATAGTAAAACTGCTACCAAAGGTAAGAAATGACCCTAATTGGTGCCCTTAACCCTAACAGAATCTCACACTACCAATCCACCATGGAAGCTGAGGAAGGAAAATGAATCTTCTAAAATTATGGTTCATTTTAGCCCTGACCCTGTAGCTTTAATTCAGTCCTACACACTCACACATCACATGCCCCCAAATCAATAAAGTTAAGTCCTATTTTTCAACTGTTACATAGGAACTAACATGCACGTCTCTGGACTTGCCTGCCATTCCATTCCTGTGCCACTATTACTGATTCTTGACTTTGTTTCACATTTTTTGATGCTGTTCCTGCCCTTTAGACTTGTCAACCTCAGCTGATCATTACATATCAAGCTTGAGTCTCTAAGGACTTTAGCTTAGCTTACTTACCTCTCTGAATCTTTTTTATTCCTGGAGACCTCCAGTAGGGCAACTTGGTCCAGCTCTCCTGTTCATGACTCCCATTCTGTCTAGGCTTTTCCTGGTTCCTGGGAAATCAAAACAGGGCATTTAAGAATTTAGACATCAGGCAATAAGGAATCTACTCAAGAAGTACTTCAGAGATTTATTTCTTCCTTTGACATGTATATATTAAGCAGTTACTGTGTGCCTGGAACTCTGCTCTGATAAAACTACAGTCTAGTGGGGGAGATCTGTATCATTTTTTTAAAGCACAAACAAAGGACCACAAGAATGAGTAATGGAACTAGGCCAGTGCTATGATGGAGGAAGACAGGCTAGTGGAAATAGGGTATTAAGGAAAGTCCTCTCTAAAGAATTGTCACTTAAACAGATCTGTGGGATAGATACCAGCCAGTCATACAAAGATGCATTTGGAGGAAGAGCTTTCTAGGCAGAAGAAACAACCAGTGGGGGGGAAAAAAAAGAAATCCTGTAGTGTGTGAGAGGAACATAATGGTGGTCATAGGGTTGGAGAATGGTGAGCAAGAGAAGAATGACAAGAGATACTTTTGGAGATGTGGGCAGGGACCAGATCTTTGGTTCAATTTCATGACCATAGCATCCTGGAAGCTTCCCTTTGTGGCTGGGATCCAATTCCCTAGAGGGAAACTCAGATTGGAAGTAAGGAAGCCTGTGTTTTACTATTATTCTGTCATGAATTTATGTGTCTATTTTAATGAGTAGCTACTCTTTTTTATAATTTTGTTTATTTATTGGCTGTCCTGGGTCCTCTTCGCTGTGCAGGCTTCTCTCTAGTTGTGGTGTGCTGGCTTCTCATTGTGGTGGCTTCTGTTGTTGTGGAGCAGGGGCTCTAGGGAACACAGGCTTTAGTAATTGCAGCACATGGGCTCAGTAGTTGCAGTTCCTGGGCTCTGGAGCACAGGCTCAATAATTGCAGTGCATGCACTTAGTTGCCCTGCTGCATGTGGGATCTTCCTGGACCAGGGATCAAACCTATGTCTCCTACATTGGCAGGCAGATTCTTTACACTGAGTTACCAGGGAAGCCCATCACTGCTCTTTTTTTCTCCTTTATGTTTTTTTTCATTGGAAAATGAGAGGATTGGATTGGACTTTCTTTAAGGTCCCTTCAAGCTCCAATATTCTATGATCTATAAAAATAACTTTCAAAAGTCTGACAGAAAGCTCTGATCTGTGGGTTGATTTCAGCTGAGCTGTGTCAAACCTTGTCACTTATTTCTGGGGATATAAATTTTAAAGGATCTTCTATAGATTTTACATTTTAATGAGTTTTCTCAAAGTTAATTTTAACATATTTTAATAATCTCTGAAATAAGGGATAAGACAATATTTTTATCCTCAATGGCCTTCAAAATGTGGCTTAAAAAGACTTATTTATGAATTTTTAAATTGTGGCAGTTTGTATATAGATGAATTATTGAAGATGTTTGAATAATAATTTTTAAAATATATAACATCTTTATTGAGACATAATTCACATATTTAAAGTATACCATTCAATGGATTTTAGTATATTCTAGCGTCATGCAACCAGCTGCACAAAAAGTTTTACAACATTTCTCTAATATAGCTATGGTTTATAAGTTTAGGATATGACCACAATAGAATCACAATAAAGAATGAACTTAATCTTGGAGATAGTAAAAACCTGTAACTAACTGCATACACTGGCTGCTTAGATGTATATCTGTGTTGCTCTGATAGATGCCAAAAAATCTGACTATCACATGAATTGATGTCATTTGCTGAGGGCTGTTAGTTTGAATGGAGACATTTAGGGAAATTCATAGCCTTTCGTTTTCTAACCTCAGTACATGAACCAAATAGTTAGGCTTCTCTTGCTGCCTACTGTGCTTGTTTTGCTACTGACTTCTAATCTACCGTGTGACACTGTGGATAGCTGGGTGAGGAGAACATTTAATTCTAAATTTTGAATGGTTAGGTCTCAAATTGCTCCTGCTGTCAGCACTTTATCCATATAGCATATTATATGTTTTTCCTTGCTATCCAGTGTTCTTAAATATTTTGGGAACTCTTCCAAGCATTTCTATGATAAAGGAAATTAAAAGAGCAGTTAGAATATAGTAAAAATCATGACGATGTTAAGGGTTTGAGCTCCAGCCAGTGGTCCATCAGCTAATTACACTTGAACTCCTGTTGGTAAAACTATGAATAAACTTAATGGACAGAGAATTGTATACTACTTGTGTATTTTAGAGATGCTCAAAATTACACCTATATGTGGACTAGGTGTAAAAGAAAGCTGCTTGCCATATCAGCAAACAAAGGATATTGCAGTCATCAAGCCATCTACAGCAACTATAGCTGCCCTCCATAGTGAGCCTTGAGGGAACTCAGGATGGGAAACAAACAGGCCACCTGCCACCAAACCATCAGCCACTGTGATCACCCCCAACTGTCACCCTGAGGGGTTCAGGACTGAGAAAATCTGGATACTGGCCCCAGATAGCTAAGGAGCATATCAAAGAAATGATTTCAGTAAGCCCAGACTCTTGCATCTTCCCATTTATAGAAAAGTGCTAAATATGTAAACTTGAAATGTCTGGTTTTTTTGAATTAACAGTAATCTTTGGAAGTTCCAACTACCAGGTTGTTCTATATATCTTGGCTTCTCTGTTACCTCTTCCAAACAGTTCCTCAGATAGCTCTGAGCCCCTAGATAGCTCTGAAGAACTGCTTTTAAAAGAGATACTGGAGGAGTCAGGATATACAGAAAAACCAGGTCATTGGAACTTCCAAAGATTACTGTTAATTCAAGAAAATCAGACATTTCAAGTTCATGTATTTAGCAATCTTCTATGTATGGGAAGATGCAAGAGTCTGGGCTTACTGAAATCATTCCTTTGATATCCACTTTAGCTATCTGGGGCCAGTATCCAGCTTTTCACAGTCCTGAATTTATATGCAGAGTACATCATGTGAAATGCTGGGCTGGATGAAGCACAAGCTGGAATCAAGATTACCAGGAGAAATATCAATAACCTCAGATATGCAGATGACACCACCCTTATGGCAGAAAGCAAAGAAGAACTGAAGCGCCTCTTGATGAAAGTAAAAGAGGAGAGTGAAAAAACTGGCTTAAAACTCAGCATTCAGAAAATGAAGATCTTGGCATCTGGTCCCTTCACTTCATGGCAAATAGATGGGGGAAACAATGGGAACAGTGACAGGCTATTTTCTCGGGCTCCAAAATCACTGCAGATGGTGACTGCAGCCATGAAACTAAAAGATGCTTGCTCCTTGGGAGGAAAGTTATGACAAACCTACACAGTGTATTAAAAAGTAGAGATATTACTTTGCCAACAAAGGTTCATCTAGTCAAAGCTGTAATTTTTCCAGTAGTCACGAATGGATGTGACAGTTGTACTATAAGGAAAGCTGAGCACCAAAGAATTGATGCTTTTGAACTGTGGTGTTGGAGAAGACTCTTAAGAGTTCCTTGGGCTGCAAGGAGATCCAATCAGTCAATCCTAAAGGAAATCAGTCCTAAATATTCATTGGAAGGACTGATGCTGAAGCTGAAGCTGAAGCTCCAATACTTTGGCCACCTGATATGAAGAACCGACTCATTAAAAAAGACCCTGATGCTGGGAAAGATTGAAGGCAGGAGAAGAAGGAGATGACAAAGGACAAGATGATTGGATGGTATTACCGACTCAATGGACATGAGTTTGAGCAAGCTCCAGGAGATGGTGAAGGACAGGGAATCCTGGCCTGCTGCAGTCTATGGGGTCGCAAAGAGTCGGACATGACTAAGAGACTGAAAAACAACATCTTCCGTGCTTAAGTCCTCAGTTTTGTCCACGAAATAAAAAATATTTCTCAACTCTTAGGTCATGCATTTGTTTTTCAGTATTATTTCCTGGAAAATTCCATGGACTATATAGTCCATGGGATCACAGAGTTGAACACAGAGTGACTTTCACTGTTTTTTTTTTTTTTCTTCTTCTTCTTTATTCAATATATGTCTACTTGTCAGTCCAAATTCACTCATCAAGAATGGTCACCGGGAGGTTTCTTGGGTGTTTCTCTCAAGCACATCCCAACAGGAAAGCCCCAAAAGTGAAAGTGTTAGTTGCTCAGTCATGTTCTCTGTCCTTGGAATTCCCAAGGCAAGAAAAATAGAATGGGTTGCCATTCCATTCTCCAGGGGAACTTCCTGACCCAGGGACTGAACCCGGGTCTCCTGCATTGCAGGCAATTCTTTACTACCTGAGCCATCAGGAAGTCTAACAGCAAGCTTACTCCAGGGCTAAAGAAAAGGTACTCCTCTGAGAGGCATCAACATGAAGGTGCTTTTATTCTATAGTGTTAGCTAATATAAAAGACATTCTTGAATATTTAGTAATGGCTCCTACAGGAGATGCCACTTTCTATGCCAGTCCTATGGAAGAATCAGTAATTTAATTTTTACAAATTCTCATGTAGTTATATCCATTACAGTTTGAGAAGAACTAGATGCTTGCAAAGATGATCTCTATCCACTAGGTTAGGCAGGACACATGGAGCTTTTATGTAGTAGGTGTGGAGTGGGGTCTGTAATTCTACATTTCAAACAAGATACAGAGTGGTGCCAATGCTGCTGGTCCAAAGATCACCTTTGTATAGCAATGAGCTGATCTTTGATTTTCTGTGATTCTGTAACTGGAATAGAACACAAAGCCCAAGCACACATATTTCACCTAAATTCTTCTCTGGTTTGACTTTATAACGTATCTAATACTAATACCTACCAGCCTATCTTGAGTATTACCTAGAAGAATCTATGTGTATGTTACAAAAACAAATTACTTTGTTATTACTTTATACTTTTCAAAACAAATTTCAATGTTATCTCAATTTGATTCAAGGATACCTGCCTTTTCTGGGCCCCTGAGGATGTGCAATGGAGGGCTGCTTTATTTGATCGTAGATCCAAACTCAAAACACTAAGGCTGGATTGTTGAGCTGGTGAACAGCAGATTGACTCTATGTCCCTGGCAACAGGAATTTCCAAGGGTACACTAGGGGGAAAGAATGTTAAAAACAATGAATGACCTCTTAGGAAGTAAATGGGGCTCTCGGGAAAATCATGTGTTGTGGGGTTCAGTGTTATGTCAGTAGCGTTTCACGTTTCTGTCCTGCTCTGTTTCAGTGGAGAAAGAGGAACAGCTGAAGCCTGAAACACACTAGAAGAGCTTTCCTAGTTGTTTTGGGATGGTGTTACCAGTTATTATTTACAATCCTCTCTGCTTTTTAACTTCTTAACTATAGTCCCTTAATCAAAACACAAATAGTAATGAAGTTTAAAACCTCCTCGGAGGTGTTTTGTTGGTGATTAACTCTTAGAAGCCAGATGGCAAAGTTGCAGAGTAGACTGAACAGAGAGAAAACATGAGCTTATTGAATTGTTGACTTTGAATGCCTCTGAAATATATTTAGTTTTTTACTGAGCGATGTGCTAGACCTATGAAGAGTTTAGAATATAAACTGTCTATGTCTTTATATTCTATATATTCTTTAATATTCCCAATTGGTAATGGTAGTCAAAGTACTTTTGGATACCGTTGGCTAGAACAAGCACTGATATCTGGCAAATAGCTCAACCAAAGGTTTATTTCATGAGAATTCAGAAGACTATAGGACTGTGAATTTAGTAGATATTTTGAAGAGCAAGACTGCAAAAACACCACAGATCTCATCATGATTAGAAGCAAACATTTAATACCTTATTGATTGAGCCATTATTAAGAAGCTAGTCAAAGGAAGGACTGGTGGTGGCTCCTATTAAGTTGCAAAGGTTAATCAGAAAACCTAAATATTGACTCAGTCATTTAACAAGTATTTATTGAACACTAAAGGCAATACAGATAAAACAAAAAACAAGGTTGGCATGATTTCTTTGCCCTTAGGAAGCTGGTGTTTTGATGAGGGAAAGAAACAAAAAGGACAAGAATAAATAGGAATAGGCTAATTTTATAAGGTGATTGCTGCTAAAAAGTATACTGTAAAAGGAGGTTTGGATAGAAAGTGATTAGGGGCACCTGGTTTAGAGTTATATGAGATGAGGCCTCTGTTGAGGCTGTGACTCCTAATCTGAGACCTGAAAAATGAGAATGTGAGAGAGACAAAGAGCTTGCAGAAAAGCTCTTTAGTTAGAATGATATGTTAAAATGACTTGAAGCAGTGAGAAACTTGGAAGGTTCTAGAAATGGGTCATCATGACATCACGTTGCTCAGCATCACTTCATACTTTATTAGGCAGTGAATTGCATGAAATTGGGGGAGGGGGTCAGTGACAGCTGTTATTTCAATGACTTTCATAAATGTGTGTTGAATTTTGTCAAAAGTTTTTCTACATCTATTGAGATGACCATATGATTTTTATTCAATTTGTTAATATTGTGTTTCACTTCAATGACTTTCTAGAGTTGATATTCTCTTAGGGATCATGAGGACATGATTGTTATAGGCCCCCTCCCTGCCCCCTCCCCTAATGGTACCCACATCTCCTCGAGGGGATGCCTTTTACACCTAATGTGGGGCACACCATCTTCAGTGTCCCCTAAGAGATGTCATGCCTTGGTGTCTGGAGAGTTTCTGCATCTTGACACGTTTTAGCAAAGGAACATAAGCACCATTGGGGTTGATCCTGATGTTGTCTATACACACTCCAGGACCCTGCATTGAAACAGGAACTCAGTAGACTAAAGGATGTGAGTCAGGGGGTTGAGAAAAGGCACTATCACCAAGGCTCAAAGAAGATGACATCTAGGGAGGGCACATCCCTGCCGTGAACTTATCCCTCCTCTCCATTACTACCACTGTCCTGGCCATCAGCTCCTCATTATATTTTACCTGGGTTATTGTATAAGAGCATTCCTTGAGGTGATCTTCCTGCCTTGAGTCTCTCCTTCCTCTGATCTGGTACATTCTCCATACTAGCGGCTTTGTTTTCTGATGATTTTTGTATAGTTCTTGTTTTCATTACTATAGTATAAGCTGCCAGAGGAGTTAGGATAATGTCTTAATTATCATTCTCCCACAACAAGAACTGAGTCTTCATTGATTCCATAAATGTACATCAGTAAAAATCCCTATCTAAACATTTTGTCCACCTGCTACTAAAGAACTACACAACTCACTAAAATAATTTACACCAATACTTGTCAGATCAAAACCTCTCTGCTAAAGACCAGAGACTTGAGAAGAGTTGGAATGAAATTCTGAATCTGTTACTGAACTCAGGTTTTGCCTGCTCCCACTTGAAAGACAAGCATTGGTTGGGAGAGAAAAGGTTGTTTTTTTTCAGGAGGCTGACAACCTCAGGAGAAGGCAGACTTGTGTTCCAGAACCAACTCCAAAGATTCTGCTCAACCAAGAAAGTTTTTAAAGGGAAAAGTTAAAGTTAATCATTGGGGAGGGGGTCATAGTCTTTGTCATATTTCACTGTGTGCAGGCTTGCTGACCACTTGTGATCTCTCTTTAGATGCTATCTTGTTCATGGAGTTTGTTGTGGGGTTACTGAAGGGGAATTTAAGAAAAGAATCAACATTAGGCAAGGCATTATGTGATGAAAAGATTTAAGAGGTACACTTGGGTTGGAGGTTAGTGCAGCATGCGGGCACCAGGTGTAAAGGTTGAGTTAAAATATATCTTGGTGAAGTCGGACTATCTGTTAGCTTTCAGGGGCTGCTTACAAATTAATTGACAAGTTCTTGGGCCTGCAGAGCTAGAAATAACCCACTAGCACTTGAAGTCTATTGGCTTCAATCTTGATGGAAGAAAAGTATCCAAAAAGCTTTAAAAGTCTATGATAACACAAATAACCAATAATATTAGTGAAGAGCTAAGTTCTCTATCAGATTTTCTTTAGATATTGTTGTTTTAAAAACTTTATAATGGATGACCTCAAACACATACAAAAGCAGATATAATAGTATTAAGATCTTCCAGGTACCCATTACTCAGCTTCAACAATGATCAATTAATGGCTAATCTTGTATCATTAATACCTACCCACTGGCTCACTCTCTTATTATTTTGAATCAAAACTCAAATACCATGTCATTTCATCTATAAATATTTCAGTATGATTTTCTAAAATGTAGTAATTTTTAAAATAAATAGAATCAGTTAGTACTATGTCATCAAATATTTAATAAGCATTCAAATGTCAAAATTATATAATGATTTGTTTCTTTGAATTCTGACACTAAGATGTATATATGATTATTTGTATCTTTTCTAAGTCTAACCTGTGAGTTCTTCCAATTCTTTTTTTGTTCTTGGAACTTATCTGTTGAAGGAGCTGATTAGCTTATTCTTTGAAGTTTCCCACATTCTCTGTTTTACTGATTTCATCTGCATGTCCCTCACTATCTGTGTTTTCTGTAAGTTGACAGGTATAGTTAAAATCTTAATCAGATTCAAGTGGGGGTGGGAATTTTTTTTTTGATCAAGAATGCTTCATAACTTTAAAAATTATTTTTTTAATTAGAGGATTATTACTTTACAATATTGTAGTGGTTTCTAAGAAGTGAGAATGGTGTTGAGTTTTTTGAGAGGTTGTATTTCAGTTCAACTTAAGAAAAATTTGAAGGGTATAGAAAAGAAGAAAGACGAGTGAATTGGGGAAACATTTCATAGTTCACTACCACTAAAGGGCAAGATTCCTATGAGAAAGTGACTTGAGAGTTCTGGGGTTGGCAGGAGGGATCAGGAACAGTCAAGCAAGGTGAGGCTGGGGACAGGTTGTACTTTTCAGCAATGGTGTGGTGTTTTATCACTGTGCTGAAAGCAATGGAGAGTTGTTAAAGGATTTTAGGTAAGAAAATGGCATGACCAAATTTGTGTCCTAGAAATGTCACATGTGCTAAAAGCAAAGAGTGAATTAGTAAGACCACATACTTGGAGGACCAGAGATCACTTTAGGGGGCTTTTGAAAGTGTAAATGAGAAATGCTGAGAATTAGGAATGGAAATGAGGAGTGGACTTTAGATAGATTCAGGAGGTAAGATGTGAGAAGTATTTGTTGAGACATCGAGTGACACAGCCTAGGGTGTTGTGAGAGAGGAGAGTCAGCTGATTCCCATGTTTCTGTCTTAGGTAAATAGGCTGGAAGTGATGCCATTCATTTGGGTTAGCAATATCCTAGGAGGGACAGATTTGAAAGAAAGAAGGGAAAATGAGGGGTACAGGTATTTCTTTCTTCAGGCTGGAAAAATGTTTTTTTACTTTTTGCTTCTTTTATGTCTCAGGTAGCTACTTTTCTTTTTTTTTTAACCATTTATCATTTATTTATTTATTTATTTATTATTATTTTACTTTACGATATTGTGTTGGTTTTGCCTAAGAAACAAATTGCCAGTCCAGGTTCCATGCAAGATACAGAATGCTTGAGGCTAGTACACTGGGATGACCTAGAGGGATGGTACGGGGAGGGAGGTGGGAGGGGGGTTCAGGATGGGGAACACATGTACATGCATGGTGGATTCATGTTGATGTATGGGTACAGTATTTTTTAAAAATTATTTATTTTTGGCTGTGCTGGGTCTTCATTGCTGTGTGGGCTTTCTGTAGTTGCAGCGCACGGGTTTCTCATTGCAGTGGCTTCTTTTGTTGCAGAGCACCAGCTCTAGAGTGTGCAGGCTTCAGAGCTCATTAGTTGTGGTTCCCAGGCTCCAGAACACAGGATGAATAGTTGTGGCATATGAGCCCAGTTGCTTTGCAGCATGTGGGATCTTCCTGGATCAGGGATCAAACTCACATCTCCTGCATTGGCAGGCAGACTCCCCACTGCTGAGCCACCAGGGAACCTCCTGGATACAGGTTTGAATGTGTTAAGCATCACCCAAGAAACATCCTAGTGGAGATGTCTAGATCTGAGGAAAGCAGTCTGGGATGGAGATAAAGGGCTTTGTTTTTTTCTTTTTCCTAAACTTTTGTATCAAAGTATAATGAACATACAAAAGAGTACACAGATTATGTGTGTACAGCTTGATGAGCTTTCACTGTAAACACACCTAGGTAATCATCACCAAATTTAAGACATAAAATATTACCAGAGCACCAGAGCCTCCCTCATACCCTCTTCCAGTTATTATCCACCTCCAAATTTAAGCATTATTTGCACTTCCATGATTTTAGATTACATTTGCAAGCTTTTGAACTTTATATAAATAGAACCATAGAATATGTTTGTGTGTGTGTGTGTCCTTCTCCTTTAATACAACATAATGTTTGTTAGATTCATATACTTTGTTTTGTGTAATATGAATTTATAACTTTTCATTGCTGAATAATTTTCCATTGTATGAATACACCACACATTTATCCATTCTATTGCTGCTAGATATTTGGGCTGTTTCAGACTGTGGATTATTTAAATAAGAAACTGTAACTATACTTCTATTATGAAAAATATGTTTGATTGCACATATATATGCATTTCTGTTAGGTAAATACCAGAGAGTGAAATTGATGAATCATAAGATGTACATTATCCTCAAGTTTAGGAAATAATGCCAATCAGTTTTCCAAGAGTTGTCCCAACTTATACTCATTGCTTCAGAATATATAGAACAAAAACCTGGAGGAACTAAAAAAAAAAAAAACTTTACTTTCATAATAAGAGATAACTTACTCAATAAACAATAAAACAAGTAGACAAAAAGCGGAAGAATATAGAAGACCAGAACATCAGTTTTAATTTTTAATATGGTAAGTGTCTATAAATATAACTCATAAAACAAAAGCTCACTGGGGCTTTTAATAGATTTTGGGAGTGTAAAGGAACCCTGAGACCAAAAATTTGAGAATCACTACCTTAGACATTGGGGTTCGCAGGTGGTTCAGTGGTAAAGAACCTACCTGCCAATGCAGGAGATTTGGGGTTCAATCCTTGGGTTGAGAAGATCCCCTGGAGGAGGAAATGGCAACCCACTCTAGTATTTTTGCCTGGGAAATCCCATGGACAGAGAAGCCAGGCAGGGATTGCAAAAGTGTTGGAGACAACTTGGCAACTAAACAACAACAGCCTCTCCACATGAACTGTTGACTTCATACAGTTTAATATAAATTAGTACTTTTACCCCTTCCTTGATAACGTCATGCCCTGATAGTAACTCAAGCTCATTCACTTTCAGTGTTTCATATTGTTGTGATGCCTCTTAACTGTACACATATTTTGACTACACAAAACTTTATTATTAACTTTTTATATAGTCAATTTATATTTAAGAAATGACATTAATCTTCTCATTCATTCCAAGATATTCTTTCCATTGTTCTTCATCCTTTCCTGAATTTGTCTTTTGATAAGAGATGATTTCTCTGATACCAGATTGAATGTTAGTCTTTATGCTTGAGAAGTTGCTGAACATTATGAATGAAAAATAGCTTGGATATTGTATGTGAGAAATTGTAGAGATTCTGAGTGACATCTTCCTCTAGAGCAGGTTCACCCTAATCTCTAGTGCTCAGATTATTTCAAGGTAGATCACTTTCAGGGACTGAACCTGGTTGCAGGGTAATTTTTTTTTTTTTTTGAGTTTCGTCTATCTCTATTTCACCCCTAGAGGCCGAGAGTGCAGCTCCCTATGGGTCTCAACCAAGAGCAGCTCTGATAACTAAGGCCTCTTCTCCTTTGTGGGAATGCAAAACTAAGAAATTACTTGAAAACTTGGCTCCACTTTTCAGCAGCTTTCTACATACCTAGCTTGCTGTCCTGCACAGGTGATGAATTCAGCAAATTCCCAAGATGGAAAAGAAGAGAATGTCAGGCCACTTTTCTTTGTCTCTCTTCTATCTGGAATGCTGATCTTTAAAGTCCTGGTTCCCTTGACAGCCCCAAATCCATTTTTCTTCTTCTAGCTTTTTAAGTTTGCCAAAAGGTCTGTTGACTTCTCTGACTCTTAATCACAGCCCTCTGCCCTGTCAATCTCTCGACTACACCTCAAATTGGCAAATATCCTAAAGGGAAAAGCTGCTTGTTGGTTCACCTCTCTGTGTTTCTGTTTTCTGAGGTCTTGCTCCCTCAAGTTCCAGTTGTTTTTGGCACCTCTCAAATGCCTCCAAGAAATGGTCTTTTCTAGTTGACTTCAGTGGGAGCATCAATCCATAACAAGATAATCCACCATAGCAGGCCAATGGAAGCCTAGAAATCATCTATTCTAGTCCATCAGGGTAAGAGTGCATTACTTTTTGCTCTTGTACCTCAGATGTCAGTAGTCCCCATCAGCTTTAAGAGAAAGCTGTTACAAACATAGGCTTTGTGGTCTGACTGCCTGGGTTTGATTCCTGGATTTTTGGTCACCAGCTTTGTGTCCTGTGAAGCTTGCTTGTTTGTTCTAAGTCTTAGTCACTGCGTATATAACATGGGAGTGATCATAGAACCTGTTTCAAAGGTTTAAAAGTATGGAGCAAAATAATCTACACATAATGCTTAAAAAGTTTTATGTGTTGGCTAGTTAAATATTAACTATTATTGTTAGTATTAGTATATGTAGACTTTACGTAAGCACAGCCATAACAAGGGTTATTCAATATAACACATTAAATGTACATTATTTAATTCTTTTATAATGAATAAGTATTATTAAATGGATAAAAGTTGAGAACAAATAAAGGAGAGTTTTAGCGGATTTATACAAATGCACTTTTATTTGTTTTGTTGCCTTGATTTTTATCACCTCTACATAATCTACCAATTATTCCCTTGGCCCCAGAGCTTAATAGCATGTAGGTATGCTGTATATATTAACACCCTTATCCTCAAACTGAAGTTTTATGTTGAAAGGATATATAGCTCATAAAACTTCACTAGTCAGATGCTTTCCCTTCTCCTGTCATGTAATTGAAATAATATTTTGATGCCCCTATGTGATTGTAGATATATATTAATAGCAGAAACATTTTTCCCCCTGAGAATTCATGTATAATCCATCTGAGCAGATCATCAGATAAAATGTGCTTATTCCACTATGGAGAAGAGTGTGAAGATTCCTTAAAAAACTGGAAATAGAAATGCCATACCACCCAGCAATCCCACTGCTGGGCATACACACTGAGGAAACCAGAATTGAAAGAGGTGCATGTACCCCAATGTTCATCGCAGCACTGTTTACAATAGCCAGGACATGGAAGCAACCTAGATGTCCATCAGCAGATGAACGGATAAGAAAGCAGTGGTACAGATACACAATGGAGTATTACTCAGCTATTAAAAAGAATGCATTTGAATCAGTTCTAATGAGGTGGATGAAACTGGAGCCTATTATACAGAGTGAAGTAAGTCAGAAAGTAAAACACCAGTACAGTATATTAATGCATATATATGGAATTTAGAAAGATGGTAACAATGACCCTATATGCAAGACAGCAAAAGAGACACACATGTAAAGAACAGACTTTTGGACTCTGTGGAAGAAGGCGAGGATGGGATGACTTGAGAGAATAGCACTGAAACATGTAGATTATCTATGTGAAACAGATCGCCAGTCCAAGTTCAATGCTTGAGACAGGGTGCTCAGGGCTCGTATACTGGGATGACCCTGAGGGATGGGATGGGGAGTGAGATGGGAGGGGGTTCAGGATGGGGAACACATATACACCCATGGCTGATTCATGTCAATGTATGGCAAAAACCACTACAGTATTGTAAAGTAATTAGCCTCCAATGAAAACAAATAAAGTAATTTTAAAAAATGTGCCCACCAGGGGGCTTATTTGAAAGGAACTCTGGGATAGAATAGATATTATACATTTTATTTTATTTTTTAAACCACTTTGTTGATATATGATTGACATACAAAGAAACTGTACATATATATGTATTGTATGCAACTTGATGAGTTTGGAGGTAAGTATATACTGATGACACTGTCACCACAATCTCTCCTGTAAACATACCCATCATCTCCAAAAGTTGGAATTCACTGTAACTGAAAAGAAGTCAGATGCACACTTGCTTGGTTAAAAGCACAGTGGGCAGTGGTTTGAGAAGAGATGGTTTTCTGAACTTAATCCATGCATTGTTTTCTGAATTCAGCCCATGTACTGTAAATGCTGGTTGTCCTCTGGCCCAACCATTTGGACTTCTGCCTGAGACTTAGTCTGAAAGGCTGAAATGACATTGAATAAAAGCTAAAAAGGCTGTTTTCATTATAATCTCTTGGATAGATGAGAATGCTCTGTGTCAGCAGTCATGGTGCCAGAAGCTCCTACAGAGACAGAGGACCAAGCAAGTGATTTTAGAAGCAGCAAGAGCCAGCGCCCTTGTTGTAGATGTGAGCACCCTCCAAAGTGGACAGTGGCAAACTTGATGCAGATGTGGATAGACACCAGAACAGAAAGCAGTGCCCATATCAAGCATCAGCACCAGTGGTCCCTTTGTTGAGCATCAACAGCATAGCTGTGACTTTTTGGCATTAGTGGCAACAGGTCAAGGAGAGTTAGAGTAGACAAGGAGGATAAGGGAAAAGAACATCATGAATGCCATAGGGTAGCTATAGAGTACATAGAAAATTCTCCCTATACATTTCCAGAGATATTTGAAAGATGTCTTAATGGTACGGTAGGGGGTTGTCACTTCTACCAGAATGAGCCAAGGCAGAGCCATGCTTTGTCACTATTATTATGATTCTATCTTGTTCCTAGGCTAGAATAGTTCAAAGTATACAGGGTCAGGAACAAGGGTAATTAATGATAGCAATATAGGAGAAGCTATAGTTTTCCAAATACAGCAACAAAATAAAGAGATCTGCCATACATTCTAATGTTCACCATTCATTTAACTCCCAGATTCCAAATGAAGCAGTTGGGTGTATTATAAGTAATGTTAAAGAAATACAACTTTTAAAAGACAGTGCACCAGGAACTTGGACAGCCTCATGAGATTGTTTAATCATGTGTATTACTCCTTTGCTAATTGTCTTCAGAAGCACTTTATAAGTCACACAGGAATGTCACTCTCATGTTAAGACCATGACTTAGTTTGGGACCCAAATGGTGTTATTCTGCTTGTTTAGTCACCTTTCTAATACTCTGGGCTTCGATAAAAAAGACTTACATCATAAGCTTTGAGGACATTTCCCAAAAAGGAGTTCTAGGTAGATAATTTAAACAGTATAATTCTCTATCATATAAAAAAGTCTATTTTATTTATTGCTGAAAACAATTCAGTAAAATAAATTTGTTTTAGCCCATGTTGTTTTCAAAGATCACATTAATTTGTTTACTCACTAAATGCTTACTGAATGTTTAGTTTGTGCAAGATAGTAATCAAATAATCAGACAAATATTTTAAAACTGAAAGTATAGTGAATCTTGGAAAAAAATATATATGTAGCACTATGAAAACATCCTTGCTTGAGAGGTCAAGGAGGCCTTCCTTGGAGAAGTCGTTTTAAACCAAGAATTGAAAGAAAATATGAGTTAATAACTAAGTGAGGGAGGGTGGCACTGACTGAGGGGTTAGCATGTGCAAAGGTCCTGTGGTGAGAAGGAGTATAGCATATTGAGAACCTGAAAGAAAGTTAATGTTATACAAATGAACTTATTTACAAAATAGAAACAGACTCATAGACTTAGATTAGGGACCTATGGTTACCAAGGGGTAAAAGTGGAAGGAAGGGATAGTTAGGGGATTTAGGATTGACATGTTCACACTGCTATATTTTAAATGGATCACCAATAAGGACCTACTGTGTAGTACAGGGGACTCGCTCTGCTGAATCCATTCAATATGCTTATTTCCTATTGTCTTCATCATGGCCTACAGTCACTTTAATCCTCTGTTTATCCAGTCCTTCATCCTGATTGACTTTATTTTACCACTCTCCTCAGTTGGACCCCATGTGCTATGCTGTACTTTACTTAGTCGCTCAGTTGTGCCCAACTCTTTGCAACCTCATGGACTGTAGCCTGCCAGGCTCCTCCATCCATGGGGATTCTCCATGCAAGAATACTGGAGTGGGTTGCCATGCTCTTCTCCAGGGGATCTTCCTAACCCAGGGATGGAACCCAGGTCTCCTGAATTGCAGGCAGATTCTTTACCATCTGAGCCACTATGGAAGCCCAAGAATACTGGAGTGGGTAGCCCATCCATTCTACAGGGGAATTTCCTGACCCAGAAATCAAACCAGGGTTTCCTGCATTGCAGGCAGATTCCTTACCAGCTGAGCTACCTGGGAAGCCCATTGGACCCCATGGGGAACCATTTCAACAGTGCTTTACTTAATCCCTATAATTTTTGACCCTCTTGAGTTTATCCCATACTTCTTTGCTGATCTCCAGACCTGGACAGCCACAATTTTCTCTAGCCTTAATCAAGAATCCCAAGATTGTTGAAGTAAAGGCCATACTAACATGGCTTAATGAAAACACATGATGCATTCAACTGGGTCCTTACTACCACTTGGCTGTTAATATTCTATTGGCACCAGGGTGAATAGGGACCTGTGTTCCCAGGAGCTAGAGGGAGCCCTACTGAATAAGCTGCCTGGAACCATGGGAGGTGCCTGGCGCTGGTGGAGAAGGTAAGTACTGCCAAGGGCCTGGATTCCTGGGAGCCTGGAGGGAGCTTTCTGTAAAAACTTCCTGGGGCCATGGGACCTCTGTAGTAGGCAGTTAGCAGGGTTAGCCTGCCAGGGGCCTGCTGTCGTAGGAGCTGTCTGTGGCCACTGGAACAAATAATTACAGGGGTAAGGTGAGAGTCTGAGTTCCTGGGAGCCTACAGCAAGCCCTGCTTTGGAGGTCACCTGGGGCCATTGGAATAGGTAGATATCAGAGTGAACCAGGGTCTGGATTCACAGAGGCCCACCAGAAACCTTTGCCAAGGATATTGTTTGGGGTTGCTGAGCCCACTTGGGGCCATTGGAGCCTGTAAGTGTCAGGGCCAGGAGGAGCTTAGGTTAGCAGGAGCCCACAGGGAGATGCTGAGGCTAGGGGAGTTGATCTGGTGCTGAAGTGGTCTGTTCTGGGGTCTGCAGTGAAACTGAGCACTCACCTACTCTCAGCCACGTGAGGTTCTTGGGGCTGCAGGAGTAGGTAGATACCAGAGTGAGCAGGTTCCCTTATTCGTGTGAGACTGCTTGGGGTCTGGCGTCAGGGAATTGTCTGGGGTCTCCGAGCTGGCCAGTGCCTGGGTGAAATTAACTGAGCAGGAATCTGTGGGGCCTTGAGTGGGAACAGGCCCTTTTTTCATGACCTCTGCTTTTGCCCCTCTCTGAAGTACCTAAATAATAGTGAGTGAGTCAGTGAAAGTCACTCAGCTGTGTCCAACTCTTTGTGACCACGTGGACTATACAGTCCATGGAATTTTCCAGGCCAAAATACTGGAATGAGTACCTTCTCCAGGGAATCTTCCCAACTCAGAGGTCAAACCCAAGTCTCCCACATTGCAGGCAGATTCTTTACTGGCTGAGCCACAAGGGAAGCCCAAGAATACTGGAGTGTGTAGCCTATCCCTTCTCCAGTGGATCTTCCCAATCCAGGAATTGAACCAGAGTCTCCTGCATTGTAAGTGGATTCTTTACCAACTGAGCTCTCAGGGAAACCCAAATAATATAATAATATCTGACGCATATTTTCTGAGTTGCTTTACAGATGCTAAATAAAACCTGCACCAAATAGAAGTTGATTACTTAATGACCATGACACATAGCACCCAGACCTATTGGAACCTTAGTACTGATAATGTTAACCCCTATGACACTGCCCTGTACCTCACTATCAATCAACCAGAGAATTTTGCACAAGATGATCTCTAATCCTGTTACCCCCTTCCCTCACCTGGCCTGTATGTTCTCAACTCCTTGTTTGCATGCATGTATGCCAATTTGTTTCAGTTGTGTCTGACTCTTGGCAAACCTATGGACTATAGCCCATTAGGCTCCCCTGTCCATCGGATTCTCCAGACAAGAAAACTGGAGTGGGTTGACCCTCCTCTAGTGGGTCTTCCCGACCCAGGGATTGAATTCACATCTCTTATGTCTCCTGCATTGGCAGACAGATTCTTTACCACAAACTCCACCTGGGAAACCCCAAATTCCTTGTTTGGTGCCCTGCAATAAATGCTGCACTTTCCTTCACCACAACTCGGTGCCAGTGGCTTTATTGGCTTTATTGCATGCTGGCAAGCAGATCCAACTTCGGTTCAGTAACAAAACTTCCTATACTATTATTTTGCTGATGTCACTCCTGCACATTTTTTTAAAATAGTAAAATATCTACACTCATACACTAATAAGTGGTAGTCAGAGTTTGAACATAGATATTTTACCATTGATAGAATGTTCCCTTTTCATTAATTGCTCACTTCTCTGTCTTGCAAATTCAAAGACATGCCTTGGAAGGTTTTAAGATCAGATGAAAAAGGAACCAGGGCATTCCAGAAACAAGAGGCTGGGCCATGTGTGAGGGATTTCTTTTTTCTTCTTCTATACTGAATTTCCCTTAAAAAATTTTTTTTTAATAAATTTATTCATTTTAATTGGAGGCTAATTATTTTACAGTATTGTAGTGACTTTGCCATACATTGACATGAATCAGCTATGAGTGTACATGTGTTCCCCATCCTGAACCCCTCTTCCTCCTCCCTCCCCATCCCATCCCTCTGGTTCATCCCAGTGCACCAGCCCTGAGCACCCTGTCCCATGCATTGAACCTGGACTGGTGATCCATTTCACATATGATAATATACATGATTCAGTGTCATTCTACCAAATCATCCCACCCTCGCCCTTTCCCACAGAGTTCAAAAGACTGTTCTATACATCTGTGTCTCTTTTGCTGTCTCACATACAGGGTTATCATTACTATCTTTCTAAATTCCATATATATGTGTTAGTATACTGTATTGATGTTTTTCTTTCTGACTGACTTTATTCTGTATAATAGACTCCAGTTTCATCCACCTCATTAGAACTGATTCAAATGTATTCTTTTTAATGGCTGAGTAATATTCCATTGTGTATATGTACCACTGCTTTCTTATCCATTCATCTGCTGATGGACATCTAGGTTGCTTCCATGTCCTGGCTATTAGAAACAGTGCTGTGATGAACATTGGGGTACATGTGTCTCTTTCAATTCTGGTTTCCTTGGTGTGTATGCCCAGCAGTGGGATTGCTGGGTTGTATGGCAGCTCTATTTCCAGTTTTTTAAGGAATCTCCACACTGTTCTCCATAGTGGCTGTACTAGTTTGCATTCCCACCAACAATGTAAGAGAGTTCCTTTTTCTCTACACCCTCTCCAGCATTTATTGTTTGTAGATTTTGGATAGCAGCCATTCTGACCAGGGTGAAATGGTACCTCATTATGGTTTTGATTTGCATTTCTCTGATAGAGTGATGCTGAGCATGTTTTCATATGTTTGTTATGGCAACCCACTCCACTACTCTTGCCTGGAAAATCCCATGGATGGAGGAACCTGGTAGGCTGCAGTCCACGGGGTTGCACATAGTCAGACATGACTGAAGCGACTTAACAGCAGCAGCAGTAGCCATCTGTATGTCTTATTTGGGGAAATGTCTATTTAGTTCTTTGCCCCATTTTTTGATTGAGTCATTTATTTTTCTGGAACTAAGCTGCAGGAGTTGCTTATATATTTTTAAGATTAATTCTTTGTCTATTGCTTCATTTGCTATTATTTTCTGCTATTCTGAAGGCTGTCTTTCCCCTTTGCTTATAGTTTCCTTCGTTGTGCAAAAGCTTTTAAGTTTAATTAGGTCCCATTTGTTTAATAGTGCTGCAGTGAACAATGGGATACATATGTCTTTTTCAATTTTGGTTTCCTCAGGGTATATGCCTAGTGGGATTGCTGGGTCATATGGTGGTTTTATTCCTAGTTTTTTAAGGAATCTCCTTACCTTCTTCCATAGTAGCTGTATCAATTTACATTCCCACCAGCAGTGCAAGAGTGTTCCCTTTTCTTTACACCCTCTCCAGCATTTACCGTTTGTAGACTTTTTGACAAAGGACATTCTGACTGGTGTGAAGTGATATCTCATCGTGGTTTTGATTTGCACTTCTCTAATAATGAGCGAAGTTGAGCATCTTTTCATGTGTTTGTTAGCCATCTGTATGTCTTCTTCAGAGAAATGGCTGTTTAGGTCTTTCCCTCACTTTTTGATTGGGTTATTTGTTTTTCTGGCATTGAGTTGTATGAGCTGCTTGTATATTTTGGAAATTAATCCTTTGTCAGTTGTTTCATTTGCTATTATTTTCTCCCATTCTGAGGGCTGTCTTTTCACCTTGCTTATAGCTTCCTTTGCTGTGCAAAAGCTTTTAAGTTTAATCAGGTCCCACTTGTTTACTTTCGTTTTTATTTCCATTACTCTAGGAGGTGGGTCATAGAGGATCTTGCTTTGATTTATGTAACTGAGTGTTCTGCCTATGTTTTCCTCTAAGACTTTTATAGTTTCTGGTCTTACATTTAGGTCTTTAATCCATTTTGAGTTTATCTTTGTGCATGGTGTTAGGAAGTGTTCTAACTTCATTCTGTGACATGAAGCTGTCCAGTTTTCCCAGCACCGTTCACTGAAGAAGTTGTCTTTGCCCCATTGTATATTCTTGCCTCCTTAGTCAAAAATAAGGTACCCATAGGTACATGGGTTTATTTCTGGGCTTTCTATCTTGGTCCATTGGTCTGTATTTCTGTTTTTGTGCAAAGTGTAGTTTTTTTTTTTTTTTTTTTTAAAGTGTAGTTTTGATGTGACTTTGTAGAGAGCCTTGCCCCACACACAGACCCCCATTACCACTTCACACACATGAACATCAGGTAAATACTCCAGAGTTTAGCTACATCATGGACACACAGCCCCTGTTTTACTCTGACTAGTAATCAATTTACATTTCCACCAGCAGAACAAGAGTGTTCCCTTTTCTGCAAATTACATAATCATATGGGTTACTGGGAAGATTTCATGTGCCAAAAGACAAGTGTGTAAAATAAAGGATAGATGATCTGGCCAGTGACTTTGACAACAGATAAGATAGACAAGCAAATTTTCACAACAGTCAAGTAACAACCATAAACTTCCACCACCATAATCTTTCACTAAGTCCTGTGAAATGTACCTAAATTCAGTGTGCCAAGGACTCAGAGGCACTATAAAGTCTATAAGAAAAGACCTAAAAGTATAATTATTTTGTCATAAGTGTGATTCAAAACATATTAGAAATATCAATTCATTATTTAATAGTCAATTTAGAAAAATTGGGTGAGGGATGACTGATTTTCATTTAAAAAATTAACAAGAAAGTATGAAATGATATCTCCTTGTTCTTTCAGTATATTTACATGCAATAAACAAAGACATTTAAAATCTCTCTCTGATTGAAAATGAATAATCCTCAAAGCCTAGGAGAAGACTAGGTAAACTATGTAAAAGCTTCAAGTCAGAAATCTAAAAGGAAAGAAATACAATCATTTCTTAATCAGATGCAAAGTCATGTCCCTTTGCCTCCCTTTATTGTGCCCCTAACATACTCCCTAAAATATTAAGGGGAACGAGATTAAATAAATTCCTAAAGAAAGGACTTGTGCTCAGTATGCTATGTTGTGCCTGACTCTTTGTGACCCCATGGACATAGCCCACCAGGTTCTTCTGTCTATGGGATTTTCCAAGTAAGAATACTGGGGTAGGTTGCCATTTCCTCCTCCAGGGGATCTTCCTGACCCAGGGACTGAACATGCACTCTTGCATGGGCAAGGCAGATTCTTTATCACTGAGTCAACTGGGAAGCGCTAAAGAAAGGACTACTAAGAGATTTAAATTCAAATTATGTTCACTACTGGCTGCTGGGTAATTATGCCACTGTCACTGTCCTTTAGGAAAGTAAGAATCTTAAAGATTAGTGAAGTGCTGAAGGCGGCCGCCCAGACAGCAATAATATCCACTTGCAATAATATCCACTGTGGTTTTAAAGAAACACATTAGGATGGGATGGCGAGAAAGATTGAAAATTAAGTAAAAAGCACAGTAATGAAAACTCGCACTTTGCAAACAAAATGTTTTGATGATTTATCCAAATAATTCCCATGATCTTGAAATATTTGGAATAGTAGAAAGAAATTTGAGAAGAGTAGATATAGCCTTCAAATAAAGGAAATGGAATAAAATTGCTTAGAGACAAAGAACAACATATTGCCTTTTAAATAGTTGTACAAGAGAAGAAATAATATAGGATGAAAAGTGGTGTCATATAGTTATTGCTGCTGCTGCTGCTGCTGCTAAGTCGCTTCAGTCATCTCCGACTCTGTGCGACCCCATAGACGGCAGCTCACCAGGCTCCCCCATTCCTGGGATTCTCCAGGCAAGAACACTGGAGTGGGTTGCCATTTCCTTCTCCAATGCATGAAAGTGCAAAGTGAAAGTGAAGTCGCTCAGTCGTGTCCGACTCTTAGCGACCCCATGGACTGCAGTCTACCAACCTCCTCCGTCAATGGGATTTTCCAGGCAAGAGTACTGGAGTGGGGTGCCATTGCCTTCTCCACATATAGTTATTAAGAATGTGGAATTCAGGTCCAGACCCTGTGGGTTCATTTCCCTATTTTTGTCACTTAATTAGTCTTGTGACTTTGGACAAGTTAGTTAATCTCTTTATGCTTTAGCTTCCTCATCTGTCAAATGGGGATAATGATAGTAACTGCCTCAGAGGGTTGTTGGGAGAGTTCAATGAGTTTATATACATAATAAGCTTAGATGATGTTTGGTACATGGTAAACACTATGTATTGATATTAGTACTATCATCAGTACTATTAATAACAGGAGCTACAAGAAATTATAATGACAAACTCTATGACAAAAGTAGGTTCAAGGTTGTGAATGGGATTAGAGAACAGTGTGGTTTCTATGTGAAGTAGGAAAATTCCACTGGTCAGGATGGTGCAAGATGATTTGTTCAGGATGCCAGAGTGCAGTTAATTGTGCATGTCCAAGGCTGGCAGCCAAGGGAAGAGGAGATGACGCAACAGATTATATTTCCTTGGCTTGGCTTCAGGCTCCATCCCTGTCCCATGAATCAGCATTGTCTGAAGGATATAGGATTGGCAAGGCAAGGCTTGCATTTCACATCTCATATACCTCAGTGGGCCTGGTTTTGATCAAGATATTCTGGAAACTGAAAGATTCAGAGAAGGTAAGACCCCTAAACTGATAGATGTTATATTTTACATGCAGTTACATCTCAGTAAAGCTGGAGAAAGCAAAATAAAAACAGAAAAGGAGTTTAAGTGCTTCTCCATAAATTGGTAAGTTGTACTGGGTGTGTACCATACCCAGCTCCCCCAGCCAGTCTCTCCAAATAGTGGAAACTGTAAGATCACTGAAAGCAGTATTCACCTCCTATGGTTCTTGCCGTGGCTACTAAAATGCAACCAGGTGGCAGGAGAGAGTGAGGCCACTCAGGAGTAGTGGGGACTGTGGGGTTCTTTGTCAGGAACCAAAGCTCCTCAGATGCTTGCTCCACAGGCTAAATTAACAGTAATGATGGTTATTTAAATCTACTCCTTATAGTCCTTATTGAATCCTTCTTATTAAATAGGTACATAGAAGACATTAACCCCTCATTTTATAAATGGAAAGAAAGAAGGATGAAGTGCCCCAGGTTTGTTTCTGTACTTGGGATACTGAGCACCTTTGTTAATTCACTTAATTTAGGAATTAACAACCCAACAACTACTACCATCTCTCACCTCCCCCTCAAAAATCTAGATATTACCAATATAATACTTTGCTGTATTGTTTCAGCAGTTCTCACAATTACTAATGTACCATTTTGATATGCCAATCAAACACAATCTGTTGGTGTTCTGGCATTAGCCACACAAATTTCCTTTGACTGGTAAAGAACCCCAGTGTGCTCATATATTAAGTCCAGATTGCCTGACTTCTAAGGAAAGAGGGTCTAAGATGATGTGAACTTAAAAGTTCAACAAATGTTGGTGCTGGATCACCACAGAATAATCTGCGGTAAATGAAGCAAATTTTAGTAATAATGGACTATTTACTGAAAGCTCAACATGTGCCAAGGGCTTCATATATAGTATCTCATTGAATCCTCACAATAGCAGGTATTATCACCACTCCTGCCCCCTTAATACATCAGGACCCTGAGGCTGAAGGAGGTTAGACAATTTGTCCACAGCCATGTAGCCAGTAAGAGGCAGAGCTAGGATATGAACTCAGACACCTGGGCTCAGAGTCTCAAGTACTGGAGAAACAAGAAAGTGGAATTTTCCCTGCAGTGGCCTGTGGGAAGGAGGCTGGAAACTGCAAATACAGTAAAAATAGCTTATGTATATTAAGATCTATTTATGAGCTCTGACTTCCAATGGAAGCCAGAAAATCGTTGCCAAGTGATTGCTATGGATGCAGAAATGACAGATTTTATTTGTGTTCATTTGGTACAAAAAGTTGATACCTGGGAATAGAGAAAGTAGAAAAGTTATTTTCTGGTCTTCTGTCTCTTCCAGCATTATTATTTTGACTTGTCTACAATTGTCATAAATTTTCCTCTGAATAGCTCTTGAAGGTCATGGAGGCATGTTTATGACCTTCACAACAGCACAGGTCTAAGTAACACTGCAAACTAGTTTATCCATATATCAAATTGACTTGTATTAAGGAGTCTGTAGCTTAGTAGCAGGTGGGAAGGGTGGGATCCTCTCTTAGGTAGTCCGTTTCTCACTGTAGCCGTGTGATGCTAGTCTATACTCAGTTTTTTTGGAAGCATGGTGTGCCCAATCTTCAGTTTATTTCTGACATTTGACAGACTGGTGCTGTTTCTTTGTTTCAAGAAAAAAACAACTCAAAAATGAAATAATCACATTCCCAGTGTCTAAAGCAATCAATGGAAGACAGTGAATAGCAAGTTTTGAATAAAGAAAAGTTATTCGGTCCATCACTTAATATTTATTGGATAATACTTTTTGGACACTTAGTACAGGCCAGGCATTCTTCTAGGGTATTCTTCTAGGGATACACATGTGAGCAGAACTGACAAAGATCTCCATCTTCAGGCAGTTGCATTCCCGAATATGTTATTATCATAAAATTAGATCACTTAAAATTGGTATAATTAAATATATACTTGGAATTCACTGGCAGTTCAGAGGTTAGGACTCTGAACTTTCTTTCCTTTCATTGCTGCAGGCCTGGGTTTGATCTCTGGTCAGGGAACTAAGATCCCACAAGTGTTGTGCCCCCCCCCCCCCCCCCCAAATATATATATTCTTAAATGGATTAACTGTGGCCTGACCATCACTTCTGTATTCATACTTTTTTTTAGTTTACTAGTCCTAGATTTAGTACGCATTTTGGTTTGGAGAGAGGCTAGCAAACACTATAAAGAATACAAAAAACATGACTGTGTCTATAAAATTATAAACAACATATAGCAAAGGGCACTAGATACTGAAAGTACATCTTGAAACACATCTTAAATCACATTGAAGATGTGATTTAACTTTTGATGATACTATTGGCAACAAAGTTCCCTGACAATGTTTTTAAAAAGCTTTCACAGACTTCAGATTAAAGAAAAAAATAAACTGAACTTCAAAGAGAACAAAAGACTATAGTTTGAATTTGGTGTAGCTTTGTGATTTGGAAATATGTACCTTTTCACTTTTATGGTCTCTTAGTACAATGCTACCTCGTTAATGCAATATATTGATTCTCTACCACAGTTTTTAAAAAGGGTTTATGTATTTACTTACGGCTGTGCTGGGGTTTCGTCGCTGCTCTCGGGCTGTCTCTCTGGCTGCAGCGAGCGGCAGCCACTCTGCTGTGGAGAGCTGGCTTCTCCCTGCGCTTGCTTCTCCTGTTGCCGAGCATGGGCGCTAGGTGCTTGGGCAGCTGTGGCCCGTGGGCTCGGCTGTGGTGGCTCGTGAGCTCTAGAGCTCTGGCTCAGTAGTTGCGGCACATGGGCTTGGCTACTCTGTGGCATGTGTCTAACATGTTACATATCTCTGCATTTTGTATTTTGTCTGCCTGTGTGCCAGCACCCCATAGGTGCTCAGCAAACACCGATCTCCTGATGGACAGCCAGGAAGTTGTGGGATAGAGTTTTGAAAGGAAGGAGGTTGCTCAGATAGGCAGCAAAATCACTCTGATAGAGGAAAGAGTTGAGGGGCCTGGATCGAGTGCTGAGCTTAGCTCATGGTCAGCAGAAACTCTTTGGATTAATACAGAGTGGTACCAATTCTCTGGCTTAGTCCCTAGACCTTGTGCCCAAACACTATTGCATTAGTCCTTTAAACTAAGAGAGTCAGTCTTCTTCTTGGTGGTTGAACGGGACCTGCCATAGTAGTGGCAGAGGGGGATGTGGTGGAAGTATCGAATGGAATAGGACCACCAGGCACTGAAGAGGAGATCATGGCAGGAAGGAACAGTTCCATTGGGCACTGACCATTACATCCCTTCACACCCTGGAAAAGTAGGGTACACAGTCAAGACTAGGAATCCCACCACTGGGGCTTGATGTGAAGACAGTTACCACTCCATTTCCCCCTAAGGCTGATGTCATCTACAATAATGAGAATCATATTAAGATTCAAAGTTATTACTTGAATAGTTACCACTTGTCTTTCCTACTCTTTGCTCTCATAGGTAGCCCAGAAAAACTGCCATTTTAGCTACTTTATCTGTGTCCTACCTTGGATATTATTAAGTTATTCCCTCATCCTCTACCTGCCCGATATCTTCCTTAGATTTAGTACGCATTTTGGTTTGGAGAGAGGCTAGCAAACACTATAAAGAATACAAAAAACATGACTGTGTCTATAAAATTATAAACAACATATAGCAAAGGGCACTAGATACTGAAAGTACATCTTGAAACACATCTTAAATCACATTGAAGATGTGATTTAACTTTTGATGATACTATTGGCAACAAAGTTCCCTGACAATGTTTTTAAAAAGCTTTCACAGACTTCAGATTAAAGAAAAAAATAAACTGAACTTCAAAGAGAACAAAAGACTATAGTTTGAATTTGGTGTAGCTTTGTGATTTGGAAATATGTACCTTTTCACTTTTATGGTCTCTAGTACAATGCTACCTCGTTAATGCAATATATTGATTCTCTACCACAGTTTTTAAAAAGGGTTTATGTATTTACTTACGGCTGTGCTGGGGTTTCGTCGCTGCTCTCGGGCTGTCTCTCTGGCTGCAGCGAGCGGCAGCCACTCTGCTGTGGAGAGCTGGCTTCTCCCTGCGCTTGCTTCTCCTGTTGCCGAGCATGGGCGCTAGGTGCTTGGGCAGCTGTGGCCCGTGGGCTCGGCTGTGGTGGCTCGTGAGCTCTAGAGCTCTGGCTCAGTAGTTGCGGCACATGGGCTTGGCTACTCTGTGGCATGTGTCTAACATGTTACATATCTCTGCATTTTGTATTTTGTCTGCCTGTGTGCCAGCACCCCATAGGTGCTCAGCAAACACCGATCTCCTGATGGACAGCCAGGAAGTTGTGGGATAGAGTTTTGAAAGGAAGGAGGTTGCTCAGATAGGCAGCAAAATCACTCTGATAGAGGAAAGAGTTGAGGGGCCTGGATCGAGTGCTGAGCTTAGCTCATGGTCAGCAGAAACTCTTTGGATTAATACAGAGTGGTACCAATTCTCTGGCTTAGTCCCTAGACCTTGTGCCCAAACACTATTGCATGAGTCCTTTAAACTAAGAGAGTCAGTCTTCTTCTTGGTGGTTGAACGGGACCTGCCATAGTAGTGGCAGAGGGGGATGTGGTGGAAGTATCGAATGGAATAGGACCACCAGGCACTGAAGAGGAGATCATGGCAGGAAGGAACAGTTCCATTGGGCACTGACCATTACACCCCTTCACACCCTGGAAAAGTAGGGTACACAGTCAAGACTAGGAATCCCACCACTGGGGCTTGATGTGAAGACAGTTACCACTCCATTTCCCCCTAAGGCTGATGTCATCTACAATAATGAGAATCATATTAAGATTCAAAGTTATTACTTGAATAGTTACCACTTGTCTTTCCTACTCTTTGCTCTCATAGGTAGCCCAGAAAAACTGCCATTTTAGCTACTTTATCTGTGTCCTACCTTGGAATTATTAAGTTATTCCCTCATCCTCTACCTGCCCGATATCTTCCTTCATGGTACCTTCAGAATGACTCTTTCATCCATCCTTCAACACATATTTCATGTGCACCTTATATGCATTACATTGTTGTAGGTGGGGATGTTCTACTGAATAAAACAGCCCAAATCCTTGTTCTTAGTTTAAATCTCCCTTCTAAGACACAGTCTTCCAATTAAGTGGCAAAGGCAGCCATTAATATATAAATACCTGCTGACTTTTATTGAGCATTAACTACACTTGAGATAGTGCTGAATGCTCATTTAATCCTCAGGACTATTCTAGGTGGAAGGTTCTATTAAGAAGCATTAAAAAAAACCCTCTTATTTTGAAATAATTATTGAGTCACAGGTAGTTGTGAAAAAATACAGAGTGCTGAGTACACTTTCCTCAGCCTCCCCCAAAGACAGTATTTTATACAACCATCATACAGTATCAAACCCAGAAAGCGGGCATGTCCAATCTATTGGGTTTGCTCAAATTTTGCCACTCTTGTGTACATTTACTTGTGATTGTATACAGTGTGTATGGTGTTCGTGTTGCTCCATGCAACTCAGTCACATGTGTAGCTTCCTGTAATCACCACTGCAACCAAGATACTTAACTTTACCATTACCATAACATTCCTTTGCGCTGCCCTTTAACATTCACATCAATTTCTCTCTTCATCCCTCTCCCCTGGCACTCACCAATCTGTTATCTATCTTTATAATTATTTCATGATGGTTATATAAGTGGAATCATGAAGTATATATGCTTTTGAGACTGACTTTTTCTACTTAATTTCCTTAAGGGTTATCCACGCTGTAGCAGATATCAATAGTTTGCTCCCTTTATTGCTGAATAGTATTCTATGATATGGATCAACCACATTCATCTACTGAGAAACATCTGCATAATTTCCAGTTTGGGGTTACAGTGAATAAAGATGATAACAGTTATGTACAAGTTTCTGCAAAAAAAAATGTTTCATTTCTTTGGTATGTACGCAAAGGATTATAATTTCTTGGTCGTAGAACCATCTATAGTTTTAAAAGTAACTGCCAAACTATTTCCCAGAGTGGTGGTACTATTTTACATTCCCATCAGCAATGTACGAGGGATCCAGTTTTTTCTGAAGTCTTGCTAGCTTTTGGTATTACTGCTACTTCTTATTTTAGCTGTCCTAATAGATATACCTCATTGTGGTATTAATGTGCATTTCTCTAACGGCCTATGATGTTAAACATTTTGTCATGTACTTATTTGCTGTTTGTATATCTTTATAAGTGACATGTTTGTGCCTCTCTTTTGCTCACTTCCTAATTGAAATGTTATATTTCAAGAGTTCTTTGGCTCAGACAGTAAAGAATCTGCCTGCAATGAAGGAGACCCAGGTTCGATCCCTGGGTCAAGAATATCCCCTGGAGAAGGGAATGGCTACCCACTCCAGTATTCTTGCCTGGAGATTTCCATGGTCAGAGAATCCTGGTGTGCTATAGTCCACGGGGTTGCAAAGAGTCAGACATGACTGAGTGACATTCACTTTCAGGAGTTCTTTACATATACTAGATATAAGTCCTTTGCCAGATATGTGGTTTGCAAATATTATTTCCCCATCTGTAGTTAGTACTTTCATCTCTTTAACACTGTCTTTCTTTCACAGAGCGAAAGTTTTTAACTTTGATGAGGTCTAATTTATCCATTTTTTCCTTTGACATATCAGGTTTGGTAGCACATTTAAGAATTCTCTGCCTGGTCCTCAGTCCTGAAGATTTTTTTTCTATTTATTTCCTAGACATTTTTAGTTTTATGTTTCACATCTAAGTTCCTTATCCATTTTTTTTAAACCAGAATATACCTGATTTATAATGTTGTGTTAGTTTTACATGTATAGTCAAGTGAGTCAGTTACACATATACATAGATCCATTCTTTTTAAGATTCTTTCCCCATACAGGCTATTATCGAGTATTGAGTAGTGTTTTTTTGAGTTAATTTTTGTATAAAATATGTATTTTTGTCATGAGCCAATTTCCTATGGATGTCTAATTGCTATTATATCCATTTTAAAGATCAGGTGTGGAAGGTTTAGTGAAGTTAACTGACTTGCTCAGAGTCATACAGGTAGTAGATGAAGGCACTGGAGTTGAAATGCAGGAAATCTAACTTGAAACTATGTGCTCTTAAGGCGATACTTTCCTAGGTCCAAGGCATCACTCTCTGCATTCCTCAAGTAAACATAAAACACGCTCTGAATTCACCTTCCATGTGGGACAGAAGGAAACTTATTCAGAAAATAGAAGTTCTCTAACCTTCCTAGAGTTGTTTAAGAAAATCTGGAGCTTTATTCATTAGCCTTGCTTTGAACAAAAAGTACACAATTAAAAAAATAAGCTATTATTTCTAACATTGTACATCCTTTCAATCATACAAAAGTGCAAACCAGAAAAATGGAGATGAAATTGAGATCCACCATTAAGTAAGGACAGCTCTATTTTTGATAATAAAGTACTAATGGACTGATGAGTTTGGCTTAGGCCTTAAAATAAAATTTCTGGATCCACCTAGTGGCTGTAGTCTCCAAAGGCATATCTTATCTGCTATCTGTCAATAGCACAACGGAAGCAGAGTACCACTGAGAGCAGACATAGCCTCGCAGTAACAGAAATGGAAAAAGATATGCTCTGGGAATCCTAACTGCATTATTGTCAAATGGAGCCAGGAAGATCTGATGTTACAGACAGTACTCTCTTCTTGGCCAAATACTCAGCACTATTTTCAGTGCTGGAATTAAAAATCTGTTGCAGAAGCAGGGGAAAATGACATGAGGAATATCCTGTAGAAATAGCTTTCTTTCTAATTGCTCCTGGCTCTGAAGCCTTGGGTTTATACACTGAGAACTTCTTGATAGTTTGGAGACTTCATTTTGCAGCCGGTTCCAGGGCACAAGCTTTACTGCCCAGTGTGTGTATGTGTGTGTGCGTGCATGCTCCCCCGCTTCAGTCATGTTCAACTCTTTGTGATCCTGTGGACTGTAGCCCGCCAGGCTCCTCAGCCCTGGGATTCGCCAGACAAGAATACTAGAGTGGGTTGCCATGTCCTCCACCAGGGGACCTTCCTAACCCAGGGATCAAACCTGGGTCTCCTGCATTGCAGGCGGATTCTTTGCCACTGAGCCATCAGAGAGCATCTTAAGTGCTGATGATCTATCACACGATGTTATATAATATTACCAATGAAAGTTTACTATTTACTCAGCTATAGAAATGCTGGACAACTTAGGATGGGATTCTAATACAGCAAAATGATGTTCCTGTGGGAAAATGATGCTCACTGATTGAATGAAGAGAATCCAGTCCAAGAGTGAAGGAGTGTGCTTATGCTGACATTTCTCTCAAAATAATGTATGTTTATTCTTTAAGGACCTATAATGAAAAATATCAAATACCAATAAAGCCTGAAGAGTGTACAATGAAGTGCCATACTACCACCACTTAGATTCAGTAACAGCATTTCCTATAGTTGCTTTATAAATATATGTAATAAGTTTATATTTTTTTCTGAATCATTTTAAAGTGGCAGGTATCAAGCCAACATTTCACATGTTATCTTCTAAGGACATGGTCATTCTCCTACATAATCATTATGTATTATGTGTGTGCATTTGGTCTGTATGTAATAGGTGGCATGTGGCCTTAACTGGCTAATACTACTAAGGTGTTTTCCTGGAAAACATGGTCAACTATTATTATATTTATAATTTTGTCCCCAAGGCTGATTAGTTATTAAGTGTATGTAAAATAAAGCATCCATTTTATTTGTTAAGACTTCCTTCTTTCCTATTTATCCCTCAAACCCATGAGAATAGATCAATAAAAATCATTTGGTTCATTAAAAAATTGCTCTGGCCACAAAAATTCATTTCCTGACTTTGGTATCAGCTCATTGGTAGACAATACTGATCACACAGATATGTATAAATATTTTAAAAATACTATTTAGTACTAGAATTTGGGATCCATAGTCTGGATTTAAGAAGGTAGTTTATGAAAGCTCTGAAACTATGTATAATATTTGGTGTGCATATGAGTTTTCAAGGGTGGAGGAATATCCATAGCTTCCATCAGATTCTTCAAAGTGTCTATGACCCTACAAAGGCTACAAATCACTCATCTAAGGCTTTCACAACACCCTTTTTACAGGACCTTATTACAAAGGGCACAAGTGATCAACAACCAACCTAGATAGTATATTGAAAAGCAGAGACATTACTTTGCCGACTAAGGTCCATCTAGTCAAGGCTATCGTTTTTCCTGTGGTCATGTAGGGATGTGACACTTGGACTGTGAAGAAGGCAGAGCACTGAAGAATAGATGCTTTGGAACTGTGGTGTTGGAGAAGACTCTTGAGAGTCCCTTAGACTGCAAGGAGATCCAACCAGTCCATTCTGAAGGAGATCAACCCTGGGATTTCTTTGGAAGGAATGATGCTAAAGCTGAAACTCTAGTACTTTGGCCACCTCATGAGAAGAGTTGACTCGCTGGAAAAGACTTTGATGCTGGGAGGGATTAGGGGCAGGAGGAGAAGGGGATGACAGAGGATGAGATGGCTGGATAGCATCATGGACTCGATGGACGTGAGTCTGAGTGAACTCCGGGAGATGGTGATGGACAGGGAGGCCTGGCGTGCTGTGATTCATGGGGTTGCACAGAGTCGGACACGACTGAGCAACTGAACTGAACTGAACTGAATGATAGAAAAGAGGAATGCTAAAAGGACCCATCTAGTTTACTCGATGAATGACAGCCCAATGCCACCTGAGCGGTTCTGGCAGGGGCAAGCACAAAGCATGTTACACACCGACAAGTTCTCCATTAGTTCAAACTCTTCAGGAAAAAGATATGAATGTCACTGTGGATGATCTGATTCTATTCAGTTGGCAGAGACTGGGCAGAGTGCCAAAGGACAGCTCTGGGGACCAGGCACTCCTCTTATCCGACTGTGTTTGTTCCAAATGGCCCCCTCCTCCGCAGGCTTTGGCAACCTTTAGGGTGACTTAAACCATGACTGTGTTCACCTCGAAGAAACACAGAAGAGGGAAGCAGAGGAACCCAAAGTAGACAAGTAAGAAAAAGGGAAAGCGTCTCCTCTCTTACCTGCCGCTTAGTTTTGGAGAATGAATGCCAAAGGGAATAAAATGGAGGCATAAAGATGCACTAGAACTGTGCTAGGTGTTCCCATAAGGCTATCTCAGGGCATCAGCAGACCTACAGGCATCTCCCTTCCACTGTTTGGTAGCTGGAAGGAAGTGTAGCTCAGACGGATGAAGCAACTGGACGGAGAAAAGACAACTAGTTACCCAGTGAGTGAGATGAACGTGATAACCACTGCACTATGGAAATGGGACTCCAGTGAGTAGGGTTAGAACTTGTGTCTTTTTCCTAATGCTTTGATTGAGGGATTTTATATTTATTCATTTCTTACAGTTTTACTGAGATATAATTGATGTACAGCACCATAATAAGTATAGTTCAATCTATTATCTAGTATAGATACAAATTTCTTTTTATGTCTTTTTGCCCCTGTGATGAAAACTCTTTGGATCTACTCTCTTAGGAACAGAACCCATGTTTTTGAATGCCATTTCCCATCATAAATATTTAGTGTGGGGGTACAGGTGTGAACACAAATGTAAAGAATAATAAACAAGTAAAGTCCCTTGGTTCCGTGGTATTGTTAGCTTACTGTGCTTTGCTTTATGTTAGTTTATATTGAAAAAATGCAGGAGAGAGACAAATCAATAGCACTTAGCTTCTGAACGAACTGATTTAGATGTTTTATCCCATTTAATATGTATAGTTCCATATGCAGTAACAATCCCATTTTACTGCTGGAAAAAGTGAGGCTCAATGAGGCTGAGCAAATAGCCCAAAGCTGTATAGGGAGATAAAGTTGGGGTTCATGCCAGCACTGTATGGTTGGAAAGAAGGTCTTCTCTGCAGACTTGAGGCTATGGGGTCAGGAAGTATATGCCATCTGAGAGGGCACAGACTTTCAGGCCACTAGAGAGCACTCAGTTGAATATGGAAAGGCTGTTTTCTCCAAATAAGCGCCCCCTCCCTTTTATCCAATACATACATTCTTGAGAAGTTCTGCAGGGAAATCAAGTTTTAGTAAATTGAATTTATCTTTATGGCCAATGAATATTCATTAGGCAGATGATTCTAATACTTTCCTTTTATTTGTTCCTTCTCTTGAATTGGAGAGTCATAAGCATTTAAATATCTTGGGATATCTAATGGAATCTCTGTTTTGTTTGCTTTCTGTCATTGAACAATTGTATCCCAGTGAGTTAGACTCTGACATCTGTATTTCTAACATTAAGCATTAAAAACAAACAAGTACGATTCAAGGAGATAAAGCCATGGAATAACACTGCAGAATAATGGAAAGTGTTTTAAAAATTCCTGGCTTGCCAGTTGTTGTTAGTACTGCAGCCTCTATCTAGATGCTGCAGGGTTCTAAACCTCCACTCCTATACATGTAAAATGTAGATGACAGCTATACCAGAAGACTGTTTAATATAAAATTGAATGACATATGTAAAATTTCCAAATCACCTATAAGCACCTCATAAACATGTATGAGAATACAAAATTACAAGAAGTTCCAATTGGAAGAATTAAATATCTAGCTCAGAGATGGCAGATAGCCGGGTGAAATTCATAACCTGAACAAATCCAGAATCTCTCAGAAGCTTTGACCAAGAATTTCAATTTCATGGAACCGCAGAGAACTGGGGAAGTCAGTCATTCTCATCCTAGATAGATGAGAAGGGAATCTGCTTCAATTTTTTCCATTTTTTCATCCAATAATTGTCATTTTGCATTTGCAACACAAAGAGTCTCACTCACTCTCTCATAATGAGATTCCTCTCTCATAACCTTGTTAGAAAGTAATCAGGTGAAAAAAAAAAGTAACCGGATGAAACCACTATACTATAGGCAATTGTGTGGGCTTACACGGTGGTTTACACTTTTACACGGTGGCTAATTTGCAAGATGGCTGCAATTATTCTCTTCCCTGTATCCATGTACCTTTGCAACAGTGACTGTATTTCCCCCACATCAGGAGGTGGAGTTGGTTTCCCTTGCCCTTGATCTGGGCTGGTTTTGTGACTTGCTTTGTCCAAGAGAATGTAGTGGAAGTGATGGGGTGACAGACTAGGTCTCAAGGGCCTTTGCATGCATGTAGACATTCCCTTAGAATTCTGCCCAGCCTCCACGTGAACCAGCCCAGGCTAGCTGGCTAGTTATTCCCTGTCATGCCAGCCATCATCTAGCCAGATGACAGATATTACCACTAAGCAATGAAGTAAATACTCTGGAGACGAGTATGTGTGTGGGACATACCTACATGTGTGTGTGTTTCTCACCAAGGACCTTGTTTGGATATGGGATCATATTGACAATATCTGGATAATGATTTTCCAGCTTAATGATGATATTTTACATCATCAGATTCTCAGATCTCCAACATGAAAACTGATAGACGCATCTCCTTTAATATAAGAGCCTAAGATAAGAGCCAACGCTTTTAGGTTCTACAGAATCCATTTATCCACAGTTATTCAAGGGAAGTAAACCAACTTTTAAAACATAAGGCATAGTGATGAGGGAAGAGGTAGGGAGAGGCTAACAAGAAAGAAAATATTTCTTATTATCTTAGAAAACCTAAAATATTTATTCTATTAATCAAACCTCAAGCCATATGCACTCCTAAAAATATGTTTGTTAAAAGATTTCTAAAATCATTCATGCTCCAGAATAATGACTTGAATTTGTTTGAGAAATGGAGAAATTTAAACTTCTAGTTTTTCTGGTTGATAATCTGGTAAATAAGAAAACCTTCCCTTCTCTCTGATGAAGAGGTCACAAAATAAAATTATGATCATAACCTATTTAGGCAGTGAAAAAGCATTATGTCTTATATGACTTTAATCTGCCTGGAGCCTCTCCATGAAAGCATCATCAGTTCTATCTAAAAATGGCTCTCCTGCTGTTATTAATCCCTGTGCCTCGCTGAGTACTTAGTGTATAAGTGAGATCCGATCCATTTGGAAAATAAGAAGTTGAATCTTTACCTTTTTTAGACATTAGAGTTAGGTGCCTTTCTTTCTGTACTGTTGGGCAACGTATCTCCCTATGCCTAGGGTTTATTTTAGGTTGCCTCAACATTAAAAAAAAAGAATATTTATGTTTTGACAATAAAAACAATACATATTCACTGGAAAGTATAGGTCTTGATGTGGGGTTTGTGGGACCAGGACAAGGGTGAGGCAAATGTCTCACTGGTATCTTAGACAAAATTTAAGGGGGCATCAATAAAATCCAATAATGTAAACGATATGAAGGCTGTCTTTCAAAAATCAAAATTAATGCACAGATTGGATGATGCACAAAAGATCAAAATTTTAAATAAAGATAGGCTTGAACCCTGTACTTGCATAACCCTTTCTCATGTACCTTATCTTAATCCTGGCCCTGGTTCTAATAAAACTTGATTTATAATAATCATCTGGTCCATGGGCTATAGTTCTTCAATGTGATTTTTAAAAAAGTATTGCATTAAAATATGACATATCTTGAACTGGGATTTTGGATGCCTGCTTAAATTTTATACCTCACTCACTGCACCCCAGTTCCTGCCCTGGGAGTTCAGACTTAAGTTGAGATGATAACCAAATGAAAGTTTTCAACAGGGGCTTGATGGGATTGAAGTTTCAAAAAGATGGCTTTGCCTGCTGTATAGATTGGAAAGTGAAAGTGAAAAGTGAAAATTGCTCAGTCAAGTCTGACTCTTTGTGACCTCATGGAATTCTCCAGACCAGAATACTGGAATGGGTACCCTTTCCCTTCTCCAGGGGATCTTCCCAACCCAGGGATCAAACCCAGGTCTCCTACATTGCAAGCAGATTCTTTAACAGCTGAGCCACAAGAGAAGCCCAAGAATACTGGAGTGGGTAGCCTATCCCTTCTCCAGGGGAATCTTTCTGACCCAGGAATTGAACCAGGATCTCCTGAATTGCAGGCAGATTCTTTATCAACTGAGCTATCAGGTATAGATTGGAGGAAGGTCAAATGAGGAAACTAGGAGACTTGTTAGGAGGCTGATGCTCTAGTCTAGTGATTCTGTTCTTACCTAAGTCATCAAAGGCCAGTCTGGTGTAAAGACTGTGGCCACATGCCTGGCCCCACATCTCACTGGATATCTCAGCTTCTGTCTTCTTCCTGACATTCTCTCCTGGTTCTCCTCCTGCCTCACTGACTCTTCCTCCCCAGTCTTGAGGCCTCTGCCCTCTTCTGCCCTTGAATAACCCCTTAGCCTTAAGTACCATCAACAGACACCTCTAGTCCTGACTTGTCCTCTCAAAATGTGCACATCTGACTGTCCATCTGCCATTTTCCATTTGATTTCCAGTGGGTAGACCTCACAAAGCCAAAGTTCATGCTCATTGATATTTCTCTCTGCACTGCTGGAATCATTCCAATGACAAACTTAGATGTTACAAAACATCTTTATATTTCTTTGGTTTATTTTAGGTTGTTTAAATATTTTTTTAACACTTAACATGTACGTGTTTGGACTACAAAATCAACACATGTTCACTGGAAACTTTTATTTCTGATCCCCAAACCTGTTAATCTTTCCCATCTTTCAGTAGAGGAAGGCACTGTCATCTACCCAGCTATTCAAGCCTCAAAATTAGCCATCTTGCTGCGTTTTTCTCATTCTCCTTTCCCCTACATCCACTCTACCAGCAAATTCCATCAATTCTATTGCTCAAATAGGTCTCCATTTTTCTTTTACTAACATCAGCATCACTGCATATGGCGACTGCAGCCATGAAATTAAAAGACGCTTACTCCTCAGAAGGAAAGTTATGACCAATCTAGATAGTATATTCAAAAGCAGAGACATTACTTTGCTGACTAAGGTCCATCTAGTCAAGGCTATGGTTTTTCCAGTGGTTATGTATGGATGTGAGAGTTGGACTGTGAAGAAGGCTGAGCGCTGAAGAATTGATGCTTTTGAACTGTGGTGTTGGAGAAGACTCTTGAGAGTCCCTTGGACTGCAAGGAGATCCAACCAGTCCATTCTGAAGGAGATCAGCCCTGGGATTTCTTTGGAAGGAATGATGCTAAAGCTGAAACTCCAGTACTTTGGCTACCTCATGAGAAGAGTTGACTCATTGGAAAAGACTTTGATGCTGGGAGGGATTGTGGGCAGGAGAGAAGGGGACAACCAAGGATGAGATGGCTGGATGGCATCACTGACTCGACGGATGCGAGTCTGAGTGAACTCCAGGAGTTGGTGATGGACAGGGAGGCCTGGGGTGCTGTGATTCATGAGGTCGCAAAGAGTCGGACACAACTGAGCAACTGAACTGAACTGAACTGAACATCAGCACCAACCTTAGTAGGCCTCCTGAGGACCTGGCACCCACGTACTCAGGATAGGGTCTGCCCTGGATGGAAGAAGCTGGAATGGCAGGGTTGTGAGGGGAAAGTGTGTTAAATATCCAGCATGGGTGGTAGGGAGGGAGACTGGCTTGGCTTTTGAGAGAGGAGAAGATGCAGGCTGAGGAGGACTGGTTCCTCACATGCCTGGGTGTCCCCAGGTAGCACAGAGGCTAGACGGCAGCCCAGCTTTAGGCCCACTGCACACACTCCCTCAGGCTTCCCTGGTGGCTCAGTGGTAAAGAATCTGCCTGCCAATGTGGGAGACACGGGTTTGATATCTGGGTTGGGAAGGTCCCTGGAGAAGGAAATGGCAACTCACTCTAGTAATCCCATGGACAGAGCAGCCTGGTGGGCTACAGTCCATGGGGTTGCAAATAGTTGGACACGGCTGAGTGACTAAGCACACACAGATTCCGTCACGTTCTATACTGGGTCCAGACATCTGGATCCAGGGCCAGAGGAAGAGATACTCCAGCAGGCCCTGGGAGGTGCATCTGGTTGATCTTGGAGGGAGCAGGGTGATCTCAGTGAAGATGTGTCCAGCTACCATCTGGGAGGCTGCCCAATCGGAGAGTGTTGGTGACAATGCTAAGCCAGAGCTCAGTCTGTAGGGCTCAGAGTCCATGGCCTGGCATAGGGTTGACACCAGGTGGCAGTATACCAAAACCACAGGGTCCACGTGCCAAGCTGACTCCTTGGGGAGTTCACTAACGTGGAGGAAACTTAACTAGCAGTATATCTATGGGTCCTGCTCACACAGGCTGCATGAAGGTTGTTCACCTGATCTGCTGTTGTTAGATCTGACTCTGAGGGTGGCTTATATGGGGCTATGATGCTATGACTTTTCATGTTTTGTGATCTTAAGATCCTGTTTTATTTTTCCCCCTACAGATCTGAATGAATTCATTAATCATCTGCCCACTTAAAAAAATCAGCAGATTTGATTCAGTAACTACTGATCTTGACTGGAAAATAGACGGGGAAACAGTGGAAACAGTGTCTGATTTTATTTTTGGGGCTCCAAAATCACTGCAGATGGTGACTGCAGCCATGAAATTAAAAGATGCTTACTCCTTGGAAGGAAAGTTATGACCAACCTAGATAGCATATCCAAAAGCAGAGACATTACTTCGTCAACAAAGGTCCGTCTAGTCAAGGCTATGGTTTTTCCAGTAGTCATGTATGTATGCTAGAGTTGGACTGTGAAGAAGGCTGAACACCAAAGAACTGATGCTTTTGAACTGTGGTGTTGGATAAGACTCTTGAGAGTCCCTTGGACTGCAAGGAGATCCAACCAGTCCATTCTAGAGGAGATCAGCCCTGGGTGTTCTTTGGAAGGAATAATGCTAAAGCTGAAACTCTAGTACTTTGGCCACGTCATGCAAAGAGTCGACTCATTGGAAAAGACTCTGATGCTGGGAGGGATTGGGGGCAGAAGGAGACGACAGAGGATGAGATGGCTGGATGGCATCACGGACTCAATGGATGTGAGTTTGAGTGAACTCCGGGAGATGGTGATGGACAGGGAGACCATGCAGGCTGCTATTCATGGGGTCGCAAAGAGTCAGACACGACTGAATGACTAAACTGAACTGATCTTGACTGCTCTTTTTTTGCATATCAAATGTAAGCTATTATGACCTTATTAAGATGAAGGATTTTTGTCTTAATGTTAAGTATTGAAAAGTTATAAATACCTGATTCAATTATACCTGCATTTTACTAAATTCAGTGGCTATAATAGTATTAAAATGTTAATTTTAATAGCTCTTTTCTACTAAATTGTCTGTTGCCAAGATCAAAGGACCCATTATTCAGGTCAGTTGTTAGGTTTTATGTTTTTCATTGATGCTTTCTGTTTGAAGTATCTCTAGCTTATTTTTTGACATGTTGCTGCTTCTCCACACTTGCCATCACCACTACTGATGGAAATGTCCCTACTACTACTACTACTACTACTACTACTACTAAGTCGCTTCAGTCATGTCCGACTCTGTGCGACCCCACAGACGGCAGCCCACCAGGCTCCCCTGTCCCTGGGATTTTCCAGGCAAGAACACTGGAGTGGGTTGCCATTTCCTTCTCCAATGCATGAAAGTGAAAAGTAAAAGTGAAGCCGCTCAGTCGTGTCCAACTCGTAGTGACCCCATGGACTGCAGTCCCCCAGGCTCCTCCATCCATGGGATTTTCCAGGCAAGAGAACTGGAGTTGGGTGCCGTTGCCTTCTCCGGGAAATGTCCCTAAAAGGTAGCAGTTGAGCATGGAAACTTTGGGGTGTATTTCTGTGGATGTGGAGTGTTTGGTACTGATGGGCCAGCAGACAAGCCTAATCCAGATATGCTCCAGAGGATGGGTAAGAAAGGCTCATTGTCACAGACACCATGTCTCAGGACAACTGTCCCAAACACTCTCTCATGCTTTGGAAAGAGCAGACATGTCATGTCTGAGCCTTCTCTATATAAAATATACTTACCAAAAATAATGATGAACATCTGTGTATGCCTTTCCAGTTTGCAAAGAGCTGGCAATACGTCACTGTTAGCATGTCGCTTAGGACAGCAGTTCTCAACACTAACTGTCCCTGCAGCACGTGAGGATGATACTGACGTGCATGACACTCACACATGCAAAGTGCCAGGGATGTGCTTAATCCACAGAAGGCAGGATTTCCCATAACTTTACATCTTTGCCCCCTTCTTCCTGATGGAAGCTTGTTGGAACTCAGTTGAGTGAGGCTGAGTTTACTGAGATAACTGAAACTACTCTAATCAGTGAAAGTAAATTTATGAATCTGGGTACTTAGTCATTGTGAATATAAACTACATATGACATGCTTCCCACCTGAAAACACACTAGTCCCTCTCCACATGGGAGCTGTGAGCTTAGGGAGGGACTTGGAGCGTAGGGAGAAAGAGCATCTCTCCCCTTAAGTTCAAAGATTTATGCAAAATGAGAATAAGGTGAAGTATTGGAGATTCTGATGACGAAAGTGCTGGTATTATTGATGGTGGGGAGAGATGGTGTTTAGAATTGTTGATTTCTGTTCTCTTCTGGAAATAGAGTATTAGGACAAAAAGATTCAAATGAATGTTGGCGTAAACTGGCTTCTGAGGAATAAGGGCAATCAGCCTCAATTAACATGTATGTAATTTTTAAAGATGACACTTAACTATGTGTTTACTATGCCAGGAAGGGTCTACGTATTTCATATAGATCCACTCACTGAATCCTTATAACAGCCTGTGTGATAAGTTCTGTTTTTATCTCCATGTTTTAGAAGGGCAAAACTAAGGAAACTGAGGAAGGGGAAAATGAAATTGCTTCCTGTAGTAAATGAAAGAGCTGAGTCTGAATCCAGGCAGTCGACCCAAGGTCTGTGTCCTTAATCATCATGCTATTCTCTATCTCCAATTCTAGCTTATTTAATTTCAAATTACAGTTCTGTTTTCCTCATTTGACTTTAGCTTATGTAAAATTTCTCTATATTCTTACACAATATGCTTGATATATAAAGTCCATGCTTATTAAAAAATCATGTCATTTTCACATTTTGCTTAAGGGATACTTGTGTATATCTGAAATTAGGATTCCTCATTAGGAATATTTGTCACCGTTAACGCTACTTGTTCACATTGAAAATTCTGTAGGTAAATGATTACATTAGTAATTCTTATTCTTTAATCACTAAGTCTAAAGTATGTTTACTTAAATAGGGCCTTTGTCCTGAACTAATCTTTGATTGAAACATCCAGAACAAACTTTGACCAGGAATGAAACTGCACGGGAAAATAAGAAATACACAATACTTAATGCCACATGGAGAATTCGGCATGGCAGTGTGTAGGAGTGTGTGTCTCTATCAGATGGTCAGCGACTGTTTGTCCTCTGTGTCAAGAGGTCCATGAGTGTGCCTATGTGTTGGGATGTCTGTCACTTGATGACTGTGTTTCTGTGTTTCTGTGTGTCCACCTGGATGTCATTTTGTCAGTGGGCACCTCTATGCCTATGTGTGTGCCTGCTGTCAGCTTGATTTCATGGGTCTGTGTGTCTATGTGTGATAGCTCAGTTGGCAAGGAATCAGCCTGGAATGCAGAAGACCCCGTTCAATTCCTGGGTTGGGAAGATCTGCTGGAGAAGGGATAGGCTACCCACTCCAGTATTCTTGGGTTTTCCTTGTGGCTCAGCTGGTAGAGAAGCCGCCTGCAATACAGGAGACCTGTGTTCAATCCCTGGGTTGGGAAGATCCCCTGGAGAAGGGAAAGGCTACCCACACCAGTATTCTGGTCTAGAGAATTCCATGGACTATACAGTCCATGGGATCGCAAAGAGTAGGACACGACTGAGTGACTTTCATTTTCAAAGGTGAGAAAACACATCTTATTCTATTATATTCTATTTTGTATAGTTTCCCTAGATGCTCATAATCCCCACTGGTGAAAATAATAATAATTTTAGTATTCCAGCTATACACTGTAAAGATACAGACAGAGGGGGCATATAACCAAGGACATAAAAGATGCCTGGATGTTACAATACATCCAAGTCCCATGAGATTACATAAGCTTCTGTATTAACATAATTTTATTCCTATTCATTTCTAACTCCATATTGGGAATTGCCATCATTTAAGGAATATTTTATACTGGTGGTTGGCTATGAACTTGACATTATTTTTTTCAACCTTAAAAAATGTCTTTGTTCTTCACAGCCTGTGCTGCACTGCTATAATTAATTATTTAGGACTCTGACTTAGCATATTTTAGTTTGTGAGCCTGTGCTTGTAAGAGCAAAGTAAGGACACATTTTGTACTTCAGAGTGAAATTTCCACAAATAACAAAATAAATGTGGTATATTTTAAAAGGAAAAAATGAAAGGGTTACTCACTCAGTTGTGTCCAACTCTTTGTGATCCCATGGACTTTAGCCCACCAGTCTCCTCTGTCCATGGAATTCTCCAGGTGAGAATGCTGGAGTGTCCATTCCCTTCTCCAGGCGATGATTCTGCCCAGGGGTTGAACCCTGGTCTCTTGCATTACAAGCGAATTCTTAATTATCTGAGCCCACCAATATGGTGGTAAAACATAAATCTGTGTTTTTAATGCATGATGGCAAAGAGGAGTGTGGAACAAGTGGGGCTCAGGAGAGAACGTGAAAGGACGAGCATTTTCTAGGTGGATCCCAAAGACAGTGGGCCTGAGGTCAAGAGCAGCAAGGCTGGGGGTGACAATGAGGGTGTCTCCAGTAGCCCAAGCACCAAGGGGCTCTGGCCTGCCCCACACCTCAATTTTGGGCTCCCTACATTGGTTCTGCAAGAAAGAAGACCTTACACTAATTTTTCACTATGAATCACAAACATAAACTTTTTAGGTTTGTAAGGAACCTCTGAGAATTGTTCTTGTTGGGTTCTGTCTTTTTAAAGAGAAAGAAGCCCATCCTTAGAGAAGCAGCTCTGTTTGAAACACAAAGGACACTGGATCTGGGGTTGTTCCAGCATCTTTGCACTTGTGTGATCTTGGGAACACTATCAGCCTCTGGCTGCAGCCTCCCTGGCTATAACACTGTGATAATCCTTTCCAGGAGTGCTAGGAAGAATGAATTGGAACATGTCTATGATATCACTTAGGAAATTATGTAAAGCAACTCAATCATTGCCATTAAGGGACTCACGTTAGGTGCACAGTTGAGTAGGATCTGAGCTTTAGACAATGCAAGGAACCGTCGCCATTTTGTACAACTGAGCATCAAACAGGTATATTTTGGTGCATAGAAATCTGACATGTCTTTTTTCCCTCACCAAGTAAAACATAAACTATTTGAGTTTCTTGCTTGTTGTCAGACTCCTGTTGAAGAAGATCTGAAGAGAAATTGTGCTTTCACCAACAGATCATTTCTCAGCTCTGAAATTGCCCTTGCCACTGATTATCACAAAAACCAGTATCGTTCTCCGCAGCAAGCAGGGGGCTGTCACTTTAGGGCTGACACACTTTTTTCCCTTCAGAAAGAGATCCCTCTAAAGCTTTGACTGCGAATTCAAAACATCAGGGATGTCAGGCCAGATTTGCCTTTTAAAGAAAGGTCATTGCTGTGAGGAACAGACTTGTTTTCGGGGCTTCAAGTGGGGTGGGATAAGATTGACAGACACAATTCCACCAGAAAGATTCTGATAGATAACAAAAAGCTTTCCATTTTCAAAGGAAAAATCAGACAGGAATATAAACACACTTGTCCCCAATTCTCTCCTTCCCTCCCTACCTGATATTATCTTTCTGAGCTTATTTAGAGTAAAAGTAAGTTTTTGTAGCTTTTATAGCTGGCAACCAATTTTCCCAAGGATGTACTTGCCACTGCAATTCTTTCCTTTATTACACGTTTTTGTACACACACATACATACACATTCACTCTGAGGGAAAGGAGTCACCAGTTGTTTAGCTATATGCCTTGTCTGGAATACTATCCTTGGCTCATCCTACTGCAGATGTCTGCTGAATTTCCATTTATCCTTTGACCTCCACCTCTTCCATGAAGCCTTCCAAGATTTCCCAGGTAAAATTAATTTCCTTTTTCTTCTTATCATGAGGATTCCTCTGTTACAGTAGTATTGACAGTCTGCCTTGATTTAGCAGGTTATTTTTATTTGTTTCGCTCCTATGTTTGAACTCATCCCTGACAAAATCTCACAGTCATCTAAGCGTCTCTTCTCTCACAGAAACTAAAACTTTAATAAAGGTATTTATAGGAACATTTAGCTGTCAAAACTGGTTCAAAGTCATCGTTTTTTATCTCAGGGAAGTTACAGATGGTCTGTATTGGGATTTCCTGAAACTCCTTTACTGGAAATTTTGATCAAAGAGGAAAAGATCCCAAAGAGGTCTCTAACATTAGAGAAATAGGAGCAGTGGGAACGGTGGGAAAGAGGTGGCTATTCATGGCTGTATTTTCACGTGGCAGATGTCCCCAAGACAATGGGGACGGCAACCACTGCTCAAAATAGCACTCCTGATCAAGAAGCTCCATGGAAGGGACAGGAACTGGAGCATAAAAGGTAATCTCACACAAAGGTATACAGTAGAAAAACATTTCTGCATTGAGATGAAAGGTGGAGATAAACAAGATGCATTCTCAGCAGGAAAGACTGCTTACCAAGTCCGTCACCTGGGTACCACTGATATCTCTACCATGAACCCAAATCTTTCAAGGGAATTTAGGTTCTTACCTTTACAAGAATTATTACCTTCTATCAGTAGACAGGAAAATGCTTGACATCACAAGTGGCACAAAGGGAAGGCCTGTGAAAAATGCAGTCACAGGGCATCTCACTTAAGCTGGCCAACATCCATTTAACAGTGGATATTCAGATAAGGACTGTGAACTCTGAGTTTGAAACCACTCCCTCCTCCTATTGGTGACAGTGATAAGGATGTTGTGAAAGGTGACAAAGGAGAATAAAAGGTGGAAAACCCATGAGCAGAGACAACTCTATGAACTAGGTAGGTCTCATAAGTAAAAGGGGTGCTAACGTTGACTGAAGTGCCATGAGCCATCTTATGCAGCGGGGAGTCATTAGTTAATAAAATCGACAGGACAATCCCCAAAATTAGGTGCTATGACCTTCATTCTCCAGGTGGACAGCAAGGTCAAACAAGTCATAAGGCATCCAATTGATAACTGGGAGTACCATGCCCGATTCTAATAAAGAATAAAAACCTGCCAAATAAGGATAACACATTAGATTCAGGAGAATCTAATATATTATTTCAAACACTATTTAGATTCAGGAGACTAGGTGGGCAAATTAGAAAACAAAAACTAAATGCCCCTCACCCCATGGCAAAGAGCTGGATGCTACATGGGGAAAGAACTCCAGAACACAAGAGAAAAAGTTAAGGTAAGAAAATGAATCTAATTGACTAAAGTTAGCCCCTGTACCAACAGGAGAGAATGCTATAAAACAAGGAAGTTAAACCAGACTATTTAAGAAGTGAAGGAAATATAATTCACCTGTAGAAAGGAAGCCCAAACCAGGAGACGACTTGTAAGGGTATTTTGTGGAACAGGGAAAGCAATATTTAATCCTATTGGGCAGAAAGAATCTGGGTAGATACTGAGCCACCGACAAGGAGGGACATCAAATGCAAGAGGATTTAAGGGGTTAGGATCAGTTACTGGGTTTATGTTTATAAAACAATCTCTGAAAGGGGTCAGACTGTATTCAGTTTCACAGACTCTGTACCACCCACGTGTGCTGGCAGGCTGAGAAAGCTAGACCAGGAGGAAATGACTCAAAGTTATTTAATAAAACTGGCTTTAGTGAAATTGTCTGGTCTAAAGATACTCATTCCAAAATAAGAAGACTTAGTGAATTTTACCAATTTTGATTAAAAACAAACTATAACCCCCTGCCTCCTCTCCCCCAAGCAATTCTTCAGAAGATGTAGGTGATGGAAAATATAGAAATCATCAAGAAGAGTTCAAGATCAAAGATCACTCAGACACCATTTAGATACTAAAAAGGAATCAGTGTCAAATATTAGCCAACTTGTAAACACTGTAAGTGGGCTTCCCAGGTGGCTCAGTGGTGAAGAATCTGTCTGCCAAGCAGGAGATGTGGATTCAATCTCTGGGAAGATCCCCTGGAGAAGGGAATGGCAATCCACTGCAGTATTCTTGCCTGGGAGATCCCATGGACAGAGCAGCCTGGGGGGCTACAGTCCATGGGATCTCAAAGAGCTAGACAGGACTGAGTGACTAAAGGGCAGCTGCAGCAAACACTGTAAGCATCCAGAAGTCTGAAGTAACAACTAAATAGCTTCAAGAATCAAGGTGTAAAAACTTTTATTTCTTGAGATGAGGCAGTAGGCATTTTGTATTCACTTTTACTACAAGAATGGAGAAATATTAAACTTTTTCTTTTAAGATAATATTTGTTGATCTACAGCTTGAGTTGTCCTACTCAAAAATGTTTTGGGGTATTTCAAAAGTGACAGGGAGATATGAAATACTAGTGTGTTAAAAAAACAACCCACTCATGTTTTACTATTCAGCTTCTTAAGCTACCAGAACCTATCTTTATGGCAAAGGTTGGGGGTGTGAGCCATCAGGGAGAAGACTTTAACATGGAGTTTCTTGCAGTACTGACAATCACTTCCCAAAATTGACCTATGGAGAGAGTACATGTGAATCAACGGATGCCTAAATAAAGTTGTTATTTGGTCACAAGTATTAGGGTGTTTAAATACCTCTGTCCAATAAAATATTTTGGAGGTCCAGATAATAGTCCACCTACACCAAGTGGCAGGTGCTTCAACTAAGAAAGATGGCAGTGCACAGGAAAAAGATTTAACTGCTGGCACAGAAAGAGCTTGTCCAGTTTGCACAGTTGCCAGGGGGCTATCTGGGATCTGGCTCCGATAAGGGTGACATAAGGAAGAGCTGCTGTTGTTGCTTTTAGTTGCTAAGTTGTGTCTGACTCTGCGATCCCATGGACTGTAGCATGCCAGGCCTCCTGTTCATCACCATCTCCCTCACTATCTCCCACAGTTTGCCCAAATTCATGTCCACTGAAATGGTGATGCTATCTAACCATCTTACCTTCTGCCACCCTCTTTTCCTTTTGCCTGCAATCTTGCCCAGCATCAGAATTCTTTTCAGTGAGTCAGTTGTTCGCATCAGGTGGCCAAAGTATTGGAACTTCTACCTCAGCTTCAGCTTCAGCATCAGTCCTTCCAATGAATAATCAGGGTTGATTTCCTTTAGGATTGACTGGTTTGATCTCCTTGCTGTCCAAGGGACTCTCAAGAGTCTTCTCCAGCACCACAGTTTGAAAGCATCAATTCTTCGGTGCTCAGCTTTTTTATGTTCCAATTCTCACATCCGTACACTGGATCCATATATCCATTGAAAAGACCATAGATTCGACTATATGAACCTTTGCCAGCAAAGTGATGTCTTCACTTTTTAACACTCTGTATAGGTTTCTCAAAGCCTTCCTAAAGGGTACCCCCTCTAAGTGAGTGAAGTTGCTCAGTCATGTCCGACTCTTTGCGACACCATGAACTATAACCTACCAGGCTCCTCTGTCCATGGGATTTTCCATGCAAGAGTACTGGAGCAGGATGCCATTTCCTTCTCCAGGGGCTCTTCCCAACACAGGGATTGAATCCTGGTCTCCCACATTGTAGGCAGATGCTTTACCATCTGAGCCACCAGGGAATTCCTCCTCTAAATCAGCTATCAACTCAGAGCAGTGTAAATCTGCAGTAATCACTCAATTTCTAGGTCTTCTGCCCACACTGTCATATTTGCAGGGAAGAATCATGACAGTGTCTGAAGAGCTCGGGATCTGGAAGCGGACTGCAGGAGTCTGAATCCCAACTTTGTGAACACCTGGCAATGTAACTGTTCTATACCTTGGTCCTCATTGGAAAAAAGGAACACTATGTTCTATCTCAAAAGCCATTTTGAGGATTAAAGGAGATAATTCACGTAGAAGGCCTTGGCACAGAGGAAGTACTCAATAAATGTTAGCTCTTGTTAGCAGATTCTTTGGCAACAGATTCAAGAGCTGAAAATGTAAGAAACCAGAGATGCAATACCTTCTAAAGACCAAAAATAATAGTACTAATTGGGTCCCAGGAGTCTACTCTGGTGGTAAAGAGAATGGATGCTGAAATAATCTAGTCTACTGGTTAAGAGAACAGAGCTTAAAACAGATTTCTTCTGGGACCCAACCCAAAGAAAATTTAAGAATTGGTTCACGTGAAGACAAAGAACAACCTGATGAATGATCAGAGCCAATATTTCTAGAGGCCTCTGGCTGACCATAAGCTAGAACTGCGGCTGTGGACCAGCCCTGATACTCTGCGTTTCCCCTTATTCTTCCATCCCATGGGAGGCAGCTTGGATGTGATGATTAGGGAGCAGCCCCTGGCTACAAAACGAAGCAGAGAGCAAAGCTAACTGGCCAAATGGGAACTGAAGCCTTGAAGTTGGCCTCATTAAAAAGAGTCAGCAATGTCCTTGAGTAGACCATTTTTTCACAGATAGCCAAGCCATCTGCAAAGAAAACAAAGTATGGTACACACAGGCGGATATGCAAACACACAAGCACAAATAAAAACACAAAAGCAAACAACAAACAGGATTTACAACTAAAACAGGCATTAATTCACAGATATTTTTACACATCGGCTTCTATTTTTTTTCTGGTGCCAACATCAATAGCCTTCTATAAAGTCAGTTCTGTGGACAGGGTTGAAAGACTTCTGAAGGGGAGATCTATATGCTCTAACTTCCATGTGAAGAGACCTCATAGAGTGGTCAACTTGCACTGATAGAACATCAACCTGCTTCAAAGACAAATAATGTGCTACCTTCTAAAATGTGAAAACTAAAAATGAAGTAGCCCTTCAGAAACAAGATCAGAGGTGGACCTAACAGTCACAGGCTGCACAGATCTGAAGCTCTGATGACCTCATTTGCTTTTACAATGTGGTGTGACATGACCTGCCCCTTCTGCTTCTGGTCTAGCCAGTCTTTCCACCTTTTATGCACCATCTTAGTATCTGCCAGGAAAAATTCAACTAGTCTGATGAGCCAACTCACAGCTTTGCCTCACCTTCACCGTTGCACTTGGTGACCTCGAAACTGGTGATAAACTTAGCCCATCTCAGAATGCCTCCTGTTCATCTCCCAATCTTGGTTATGACAGCTAAGCTGTGAATCTGCTTCCCTGAGGTTAAAGGCCTTTCACTCTCAGGGCCCAGCCTCAGATAATAAACGGGCCAAGTGCAAACAAGATCTGTCATGGAAATGCCCCTCCACAGCCTGAAGAAGTGGGCACATGCTCTTCTGAGCACTGTAGCAGACTGATGTTCTCCTAGGATACTCCATCGCATGCCACCTTGGTTATGATCAGAGTAGTAAGACTGTCTTCTCTCCTCTTCTAGTTTATAATCCTCTTGAGGATGCGGACTCATTCATATGCAGTCTTTTTCCATGCCTAACACGTGCTAGGTGCTCAAGAAATATGCTGAATGAACACAACGACAAGCTAGCACTCATCATGAAGAAATATCTCTGCCAGAGGGGATTAGTGTCCTCATCCTTTGTCAACACTGATGAATATTCTTCATTATGAAAGCATCATTCCCAGCTGAAAAGTTAATCTAAAGTCATTCCAGTAGCCATGCTGTGATGAGCTTACTTATCAGTCAAAATTCAGTAGACTGTTGAGCCTGGAGTCGAGTTTGCAGTTTTATCCCAAGTTCCAAATTGAACTCTGTGATTCCTCCATCATCATTTCATACTGGGGGCCTAGTCCAGTGCCTGGCATGTAGTAAATGTGCAATGTATATTTGCAGAAAGAAAACACACCCCAGTCTAACACCCAGTGCTCTGTCCAGGTTATATCTGTACTGGAATCCCCTATGTCTTACGCCCAGTCTCATATGCTGGCCCTCAGAGCTGCTGCCTCAGCATCAAGGTCTTATGTGATTGATTCCACCTCTAGGCCAGTCTACACACCTGATTTTTAAAAGCAGCTTTCCTCATAGCTCAGTTGGTAAAGAATGTGCCTGCAATGCAGGAGACCCTGGTTTGATTCCTGGATCAGAAAGATCTGCTGGAGAAGGGATAGGCTACCCAGTCCAATATTCTTGAACTTCTCTTGTGGCTCAGTGGGTAAAGAATGTGGGAGACCTGGGTTCAATCCTTGGGTTGGGATGATCCCCTGGAGAAGGGAAAAGCTACCCACTCCAGTATTCTGGCCTGGAGAATTCCATGGACTGTATAGTCATGGGGTCGCAAAGAGTTGGAAACAACTGAAGCATCATTTGTTTGTAATTCATCCATGTTAAGTGCACAGTTTGATGAATTTTGGCCAGTGTTAACATCGTGGATCACCAGCATATTCACGGTACAGAACACTTCCATCATCTTGAAAGTTCCTTCATGCCCCTCTGCAGTCAATTCCGTTTCCAACCCCCAGTCCCAAGCAACCACTGATCTGCTTTCAGTTATTACAGTTTTGCCTCTTCTAGATGTTCATATAAATGGAATCACACAGAATGTAGTCTTTTTATCTGGCTCCTTGACATGTTCCTAAGATTCATCCATCCTGCCACATACATCCAGAAGCACATGCTTGTCTTCAGTCTTGCCTGAGCCTTTGGCTTTGGCACGTTCCTGATAGTTGCCCTGGCTGCCTTGCCTTGCAGACCTGTGTGCTTCCAGCAAAGTGAGGCTTCCTAAGTTGTGTGTTCTTCTCCTGAGTAACACACTACTGTTTCCAACCACCTGAAGAATCAGCCCTTCTCCTCACTTGGTTAATAGCCCCCTTTTCTGACCACTCACTGCCTTGGTGAGGAATCCAGAGGCTATCTCCCATCTTTTCTCTCACTTAGGTTTATTACCTGTGAATTTCATTCCAGGTAAAGAAAGGAGGCATTGTAAAATATGATGTTTAATACTGTCCATAAAAATAATCTCTGACAGGTCTGAGAACCTCACACCAGCTGTATGTAGTTCTTTAAGAACAACTTGAAGGCAGAGATTCTTTCTCTTTCAGTGATGAATATCCTCTGTACCTGCTCTCACCATCCTCAAGCCAGCTCATCACACCAGCTTCATGATTTCATGGCTGTTCAGCTGCTTTGCTCAGCTCAGATGTGTTCTCTTTGGCCACTTTAACAACTTGTGCAGACTCATGTCCATCACTCTCCATCACTGGAGAGTTTTTCTTGTGCTTTCTTAGAAGGCATTTATGTGACTGGAATTCATATAACTGCAGAGATTTATAAGTCTGTAGTGAAGAAAACCCTTCACTAATTAATGCCATGATACCTTATCTTGCTAGCCACAACATCGAATGAGAATTACGAACAAATGCATCTTCCAGATAACTGAAGCCTGTATCATTTCTGATGGAAACCTTTTTAAGAAACACTCATTACATTCTTCTTTGCTTGGGAAATATAGTATACTAGACAAAATTTAATTTTTTCTTAATTTAGCCCTTCATGTCTGGAACATATTTAAAAATATTTTGTGTACTTCTAGAGATGGATCAGAAGACATCTTCTTCTCTTTCTATCAGCTTCTGCATCTTTAGAACATTGTTGGTCAGCTTCTGGTGGTCTCACTGTCTTCCAATTTTCTGCCTGAGTCTACACAGACAGTATGTAAGATTATTAAAGACCCTGGGTAACTAAGAACATTAAATCATTAACTAATTTTCTACCTATCGCTACAGTGAGGTATATGGACTTCATGAGGAATTTTTCTCCTCTGAAGTGATGGATATCTCTTTTATATAGTTCTGAATTTGAGGCTGTGTTACAGATGTGGGAGGCCCTGGGATTTTAATTTCAAGATGAATGGACTACTTTGGCATTGCTGCTGTTACTCAGTCGCTAAGTCACATCTAACTCTTTGCGACCCCATGCACTCCAGCACTCCAGATTCCCTGTCCTTCACTGTCTCCCAGAGTTCACTCAAACTCATGTCCATGGTGTCAGTGATGCCATCCAACTATCTCCAACTTCTGTCGCCCCCTTCCCCTCTTGCCTTCAATCTTTCCTAGCAGCTGAAAATTATTTTTCTTTTGTTACTTGTTTTATCTAAAATAAGCTAATATGAATCACAGGTGAGAACTAAGTTATAGACCACAAGCTATGAAGATCTATAAGAAGAGTGGCTGGTGGCAGATGAGTCTCAAGCCCCCTGGCAATTACAGTTGGTGGGTGGGAGTTTGCCTGGAGAGCTGAGCTGAGGACAATTTTGAGTTCCTATCTGGCTGGGCTCACTGGAAAGGCTGCTGAGATTGACTAGGGATGACTTCTGCGTGCATGGGAGGAGGACACAGAGGCTTGAAAACTGTATGTTTAACTTTCCAATCCAAAGGTGCCACAGTTGATTGTGAAAGAGAATCATGGAAGGTCACATGTCCTAACTGCCCCTGCAGAGCCTGAGTCACTTTCTCCCAGCTGGACTTCTGAAACTTGGTCTGCAATTATGACAAGTGGGCCCTTGCAGAATTGTTTGTGCAAATCGCAGACTGTCAGCTTCAAGGCTGTGAACCAGATTGTGTTTCTCTCTGAAACCAGGGAATGGATCATTTCCATAGACAGAACTTTCATTTAAGTCAAACTGCTATGTAAGATACCACAATGAACAGAATACAAAGTTTCTGCAGTTGCCAAGACTACAGCCAACATAAAAGAAAATGAAAGTAGAAATACTAAATACTAAATCCTTAGAAAATCAGGATTGTTCTGTGTGGTGGTGTGCTAAGTCACTTCAGTTGCGTCCAACTCTGTGCGACCCTATGGACTGTAGCCCTCCAGAGTCCTCTGTCCATGGAATTCTCCAGGCAAGAATACTGGAGTGGGTTGCCATTCCCTCCTCCAGGGGATCTTCCCTACCCAGAGATTGAACCTGCGTCTTGTGTCTCCTGCGTTGGAAGTCTGGTTCTTTACCACTAGTGTCAAATTTTTATCAATCTGATTTTCTCCCCTATTTTTGGTTAGCATGACCTATGTATTTTAACCTTCAGAACTCTAGAATGATATTCCCTTGTTTGAGGCCAATCTAAGAATCTTTAGTGTTTCACTTTCCATTTCAAGTCTCTCCTTTTTCATTCACCTCTCATTACTGCAGGATTCCATACACTCTCTCTGAAATCCTCATGGGTTCATCCGCCTTCAGTCTCTTTCCCAGAGTCTCATTTTTCCTATTTGGAAGATTCCTATTTTTATTCCTACCTTCAGAGCCCAGGCTCCCCCAGCTCCCATGTTCCTTGTTCTTATCTCTCTACATATTCTTTCCAGCTCCGCTGCCCCTTAAGAAATATTGCATGCACCTGGGGGTCTCTCTACACCTCCCACAAATTTCTCCTCCCATTTCTGTGCAGTTGCAGTAGCTGAAATACCCCAATTTTGTTTTTATCACCTGCTCCCTCACCTTAAATTCTTCTTTTTTTCTTTTTTAACTATGGAAGATTATGATCATACAATATTGAGTAGTATAGATCAAAATACAATTGCTGGAGGACAACTGCTCTACAATATTGTGTTGGTCTCTGCAACATCAACATGAAGCAGTCACAGGTATACATATGTCCCCTCCCTCCTGAGGCGCCCTCCCATCTGTCACCCCAACCCACCCCTAGGTTGTCACAGAACACTGAGTTGAGCTCCCTGTTTTTGCACGGCAAATTCTCACTTGCTATCTATTTTACATGTTTGCGAGGGCAGCAGTGGAGATGCAGATATAGGAAACACACACGTGGACACAGTGGGGGAAGGAGAGAGTGGGGCACATTGGGAGAATAGCATGGAAACATATATATTACCCTTAAATTCTTTGGGGTCCGGTCCAGTGGGATCGCTCATCCACCATGCAAAGCCCAATCCCTTCCTCGGTTCCACCATGCACCTTCTCGGGGGTCTTACCCCCACCAATCTGTGGGGGCCTCTTTGTGTCCCAGGCTTCCATTCACCAGGGTGACTCTTGCTCCAGCCCTCCTGAAAATCCCGGGGATCTGCCCTCTGTGTGTTACACTTTGTTGGCTGGTGGCTCTGGGTTTCCTACTTTGCAGTGGCAGAGTAGCTCTCCACTTGTAGCTTCTAGAAGTTGCCTCTTTCAATCCCAGGCTATAATCTCAAGTCACTCTCAGAAGGACCTAGAAACAACTGTGTATATTTAGGAGAGGGGCCTCATTTGTCATAGTTGCAGGCCTAGTTTCAGAAACCCAGCCTGGAGAAAGTGGCCAAGTTCTGCAGGAGCAGTTCGAACTTGTGGCCTCCTGTGATCCACCCTCTCAATCCCTTAAAAAAATTTTTTTTTAAAAATATTTAATTGAAGGCTAATTGCTTTACAATGTTGTGTTGGTTTCTGCCATACATCAACATAAAACAGTCATGGGCATACATACGTCCCCTCCCTCTTGAACCTCCCTCCTACCTCCCACCCCAACCCACCCCTCTAGGTCACAGAGCACCGGACTGAGCTCCCTGAGTCATCCAGCAAATTCCCATTGGCTATATCTGTTTTACGTGTGGTAGTGGGTATGCTTCCACGCTGCTCTCTTCATTGGTCCCACCCTCTCCTTCCCCACTATATCTACAAGTCTGTTCTCCATGTCTGCGTCTCTACTGCTGCCCTGAAAACAGGTTCATCAGTACCATCTTTCTAGATTTCATATATTGCATTCATATACGGTTTTTGTTTTTCTCTCGCTGACTTACTTCACTCTGTATAATAACCAACTGGCACCTTCAGATTAGAAAGTTAAACATACGGTTTTCAAGGCTCTGTGCTCTCCTCCAATTCCCACAGAAGACATCACAAGTCAATCTCAGCAGCCTCTTCCACTGACCTCAGCCAGACAGGAACTCAAAATTGTTCTCAGCTCAGCTCTTCAGACAGTCTCCAATGTTCTTCTAAGGAGGGAAGAGCCAGTTTATATTCAAAAGATAACAGACAAACTGCTATGACCTAGACGGTCAGAGGGGACCTCACATGCCACGCTTTCAGTGGAGACAGCCAGGCATTCTGGATCCTTCACCGGGTTTACTCTGCAGACCTACTGTAGTCTTAGGGCTTATCTTCCACGCTCATTGATGCCGCCACACGCATTCCTGTCCTGCATGGTCTTCTTGTGGTCCACTCTATCTTGGCTTATGCTGTTGCCTCCCCACCCATTCTCCACATGCCCAAATCCTGCTTTCTCCAGGCTCAGCCCCAATACTCTCTTTCCACAATATCCTCTCTGATGAAAAAAAAAATTCTCCTAGATGTCCCATTGCATAACTATTGGTCTCCTTCTCAGTCTGAAGCCTCCATGAGTTCTAGCTGTTGTGAGAATTAGCTGTGTCCTGCTCTTGAGGGCATTAGTCATAGTGTCTCCCAAACAAGGTGCTGTGGGCACTGGGTTGATCCCACCTCAGCTATGGACTGAATTTTAGGGACTAAAATTACCCCTGCTTTTGCCCAAGCTGCCATCTGGCCAGGACAGGTCCCAGGTGTTGAAGCACATTCACTCGGGTATATGGCTCTGAAAAGCAGAGAAGACTGCTGGGAAATAGGCCTGTGTGCATATCTGAGCTCATTCACAAACATGACTCCTTACCTCTAACAGTCATCAGATGCATAAGGTAGTGGCATAGCAGCTGGGTCTTTGGAAGATGACCAGAACTCATCATAACACAACAGCTAACACTGATGATGATTATACGCTGGGTGCCAAACTCACAATTCTATGAGGCGGCATTATTATTATTCCTAATTTACAGACTGGTAAACTGAGGCTTGGAGAAGTTAGCAGGCTATGCTAAATATTCGCTGTTTGCCCCTCCACATCCAGTCTTCACCTTGCCCAGTGCATGGGGAGGCCAAGTTTTCAGGCCTGTAGGAGCTGGCTCCTCCTCTTGGGCTTCCTGTTGGGCGCCAGCACTGGGAGGTGGGAGCAGGAGATCAGCAGTTTGAGGAGAGAGAGGTCATAATGTGTATTTTCCTAGCTCCCTCCCTGCCTGGCTGTCCACTGCCAGTGGCTGTAGTTCTCACCCCAAGTTATAGTGCGGCCTGCCAGGCACCATTTCCTATAACCACAGGTATCAGAGGGCTCCAGTAACCCTATGTCCTTTGCATTTTCAGGCAAGAGACAGACCCAGGTGCTACAGGGACCTTTTCTGGCTTTCCTGAATGCCATTGTTATGAGTTGACTTGTATCCCCCATTGACTAACACCCAGTACCTCGGAATGTGACCTTATTTGGAAATAAGGTTATTGCAGATGTAATGAGTTGATAAGGGGTAAGGGAATTCTAATCTAATATGACTGGTGTCCTTATAAGAAGACCTCCACGTGAAGACAGACATGAGGAGAATGAAGGCAGAGATTAGAGATAGGCAGCTGCAAGTGAAATGACGCTAAAGATGGCTGGCCAGGACTGGAAGTGAGGGAGACGCAGGGGGGAGTCCCCAGGTTTCGGATCAGAGCTCTGCCAACACCCTGACTTCAGATTTCCAGCCTCTAGAACTGTGGGATGAGAGATTTCTGTTTCTTGAAATCATTTAGTTTGTGGTACTTTGTTACGGTGGCTCTAAGAAACTAATCCAACCCCTTGTACTTTGAAAACAGTCCTTCACTACATTCTCTTTAATTACTGATTTTGAATGTGCTACATGTTTCCTGCTGGGTCCCTGACTTTCCTAAGGGGAAAAAGCTAGGAACTGGATCTAGGGTTCTGATGGCAAAGCACAAGCACTTACCTCTAAAATAATACTAATAGTAACATGGGTTAAACTTAGGCAGTGCTTTTATTAACTTCCGTAATGCCACTGTCACAGAGCACCGGACTGAGCTCCCTGAGTCATCCAGCAAATTCCCATTGGCTATATCTGTTTTACGTGTGGTAGTGGGTATGCTTCCACGCTGCTCTCTTCATTGGTCCCACCCTCTCCTTCCCCACTATATCTACAAGTCTGTTCTCCATGTCTGCGTCTCTACTGCTGCCCTGAAAACAGGTTCATCAGTACCATCTTTCTAGATTTCATATATTGCATTCATATACGGTTTTTGTTTTTCTCTCGCTGACTTACTTCACTCTGTATAATAACCAACTGGCACCTTCAGATTAGAAAGTTAAACATACGGTTTTCAAGGCTCTGTGCTCTCCTCCAATTCCCACAGAAGACATCACAAGTCAATCTCAGCAGCCTCTTCCACTGACCTCAGCCAGACAGGAACTCAAAATTGTTCTCAGCTCAGCTCTTCAGACAGTCTCCAATGTTCTTCTAAGGAGGGAAGAGCCAGTTTATATTCAAAAGATAACAGACAAACTGCTATGACCTAGACGGTCAGAGGGGACCTCACATGCCACGCTTTCAGTGGAGACAGCCAGGCATTCTGGATCCTTCACCGGGTTTACTCTGCAGACCTACTGTAGTCTTAGGGCTTATCTTCCACGCTCATTGATGCCGCCACACGCATTCCTGTCCTGCATGGTCTTCTTGTGGTCCACTCTATCTTGGCTTATGCTGTTGCCTCCCCACCCATTCTCCACATGCCCAAATCCTGCTTTCTCCAGGCTCAGCCCCAATACTCTCTTTCCACAATATCCTCTCTGATGAAAAAAAAAATTCTCCTAGATGTCCCATTGCATAACTATTGGTCTCCTTCTCAGTCTGAAGCCTCCATGAGTTCTAGCTGTTGTGAGAATTAGCTGTGTCCTGCTCTTGAGGGCATTAGTCATAGTGTCTCCCAAACAAGGTGCTGTGGGCACTGGGTTGATCCCACCTCAGCTATGGACTGAATTTTAGGGACTAAAATTACCCCTGCTTTTGCCCAAGCTGCCATCTGGCCAGGACAGGTCCCAGGTGTTGAAGCACATTCACTCGGGTATATGGCTCTGAAAAGCAGAGAAGACTGCTGGGAAATAGGCCTGTGTGCATATCTGAGCTCATTCACAAACATGACTCCTTACCTCTAACAGTCATCAGATGCATAAGGTAGTGGCATAGCAGCTGGGTCTTTGGAAGATGACCAGAACTCATCATAACACAACAGCTAACACTGATGATGATTATATGCTGGGTGCCAAACTCACAATTCTATGAGGCGGCATTATTATTATTCCTAATTTACAGACTGGTAAACTGAGGCTTGGAGAAGTTAGCAGGCTATGCTAAATATTCGCTGTTTGCCCCTCCACATCCAGTCTTCACCTTGCCCAGTGCATGGGGAGGCCAAGTTTTCAGGCCTGTAGGAGCTGGCTCCTCCTCTTGGGCTTCCTGTTGGGCGCCAGCACTGGGAGGTGGGAGCAGGAGATCAGCAGTTTGAGGAGAGAGAGGTCATAATGTGTATTTTCCTAGCTCCCTCCCTGCCTGGCTGTCCACTGCCAGTGGCTGTAGTTCTCACCCCAAGTTATAGTGCGGCCTGCCAGGCACCATTTCCTATAACCACAGGTATCAGAGGGCTCCAGTAACCCTATGTCCTTTGCATTTTCAGGCAAGAGACAGACCCAGGTGCTACAGGGACCTTTTCTGGCTTTCCTGAATGCCATTGTTATGAGTTGACTTGTATCCCCCATTGACTAACACCCAGTACCTCGGAATGTGACCTTATTTGGAAATAAGGTTATTGCAGATGTAATGAGTTGATAAGGGGTAAGGGAATTCTAATCTAATATGACTGGTGTCCTTATAAGAAGACCTCCACGTGAAGACAGACATGAGGAGAATGAAGGCAGAGATTAGAGATAGGCAGCTGCAAGTGAAATGACGCTAAAGATGGCTGGCCAGGACTGGAAGTGAGGGAGACGCAGGGGGGAGTCCCCAGGTTTCGGATCAGAGCTCTGCCAACACCCTGACTTCAGATTTCCAGCCTCTAGAACTGTGGGATGAGAGATTTCTGTTTCTTGAAATCATTTAGTTTGTGGTACTTTGTTACGGTGGCTCTAAGAAACTAATCCAACCCCTTGTACTTTGAAAACAGTCCTTCACTACATTCTCTTTAATTACTGATTTTGAATGTGCTACATGTTTCCTGCTGGGTCCCTGACTTTCCTAAGGGGAAAAAGCTAGGAACTGGATCTAGGGTTCTGATGGCAAAGCACAAGCACTTACCTCTAAAATAATACTAATAGTAACATGGGTTAAACTTAGGCAGTGCTTTTATTAACTTCCGTAATGCCACTTGGCCTGAACATAGTGTTGCAGATTGTGCTTTTAGAGTTAATGGCATGCCTGATTTTTCGTTATGAGCCCAGCTGGTCCTGTGTTAAATGGCAGAGCGGTGATGAAGAGTAAGCTCTTGAGGAAGCTGATTTTCTGAAGAGGCACAAATACACTCAGAATGGGACAAATGGAAACCAGGGTCCATGGGGGTCAGGATTTTCAAATATGTCACAAACTTCTCGTGAATACCATCAAAGCCTAAAACTATAGGACCCTTGCTTCATTTTTAAGGTGAACAGGCAGGGAATTGTGAGGGGACCAAGCCCTTTTTAAATGCAAATAGGCAAGCTGCAATTCTTCTGGATGAAAGAGAACTAAAAAGCAAAGAGATGAAAAGTAAATAGACCTGAAAGTCTTCCTTTGTCCCAGAGAATCCCCTGATTGTTCTATTCCCTGGATCATCTGGAGCCTCTATCTTTACATCCCCCGGTTCCTGCCTCAGGGAAGCAGGTGGAGGAAGCTGCTGTCTAAGTAATTACTGCTCTACCATTTCTTCTTAAGTATGTCACTATTTTTAGTAGAAGTGACTCATTCATATAAGTAGGTACACCGGTGGTGGTAGGGGGAAGGTCTTAGTGATGACTTAACCCTTAATGTCTCAGTGTATTTGTATTTATTCTTATACCTTATCCCTTCTCTTGATGATAATCACAGGTGAGTTTTGATTCAGGGCACCAATAAAAACACCGACCACCATCACCCCCCGCCCCCACCAAACTTCGGAATAATCTAAAGTGTTCTCCTCACAGATACCTAAGAAATGGAAAAGTTCTTAAAAATCTCTAAAGCTAGGAGTGAGGGCAAGAAAGGGGAGATGGCTCCAAATCTTCCTGAGAAGAGGCAGCAGGTGAGGGAGAGGCCAGAAATGGGTAGAAAGATTGAAACGCTCTGACTTCAGAGTGCCTCTCGCTTTACTAGGGGAGCGGCCGAAGTCCTATTTAGGAACTGGACAATTTCGAAGCCCTGGGGCAAAAGCAGTTCATTCTGGAAAGGCAGTTTCCCGATTCCTCTCACAAAAGGAAAGCCTATACTAGAACTTCCAGCACAACAACTACCCCCACCAAGCTTGCAAACCTTTAGCACTGGGCACTTTACACACCTACTCTTCTGCAGTCCTCAGGATAAGACAGGCAGTGTTACTATCCCATTTTATAGATAACTAAGCTGAGGCTTAGAAAGTTTTGCATTTTTCTCAAGTTAACACACTAATAAATGGTAAAGTCAAACTGGGGACTCAGGTCTGGCTGAGTTCAGGCATGTGGTAGTTCTGGCCCACTGGGGTGCTGCCTGAGGCTCTCAGCTAGTGATCCTGCTTAAAAGATAGTTTTTGAATATTTTGACAGAACTTTTCATTTGCAGATTAATTGTCCTCCCCTGTCATAAATAAGAAAGTCTACCTGTGTGATTCTGTGGGTTTGCTGGATAAGAGAAACAGGGTAAACCTCTTGCCATTAGGAGTTCTTTGGTTTAAATAACCTTTTTGTGTAATTCCTTTTCATCCAACACAACAATGTTGTTTGCTTATATTTATGTATTTTCACATCCAAGTCTATGGTATACTTATTATTTAACTGACATTAATTATGAAACTCACAAGTTCTCACCACACTGTCTCTGGTATAGCCTTTCTGTGTGTGTGCTCAGCTGTGTTCTGCTCTTTGCGATCCCATGGACTATAGCCCATCATGCTCCTGTCCATGGAATTTTCTCGGCAAGAATACTGGAGTAGGTTGCCATTTCCTATTGCAGCGGATCTTCCCAACCCAGGGATCGAACCAACGTCTCTTGCATCTCCTGCCTTGGCAGGCAGATTCTTTACCAGTGCGCCACCTGGGAAGCCCCTATAGTGGAGCATGAATCCCCCAATATCATGGCCATTTCTGTAAAAAGTACTGGATAACATGCCCAACACAATATTAAGGCAGGATCTTGCTTTATTATCCCTTGGATGTTTGAAGAAGAGTGAGCAATCATTGTAAAATCATCATCATCATGTCCAGGGATCTTGCTTTTAAATATAAGAACAAAAAAATTTAATACTATGTCACATTAAGTCAGCTCAGTATCTCTTGTTGCAGAGGGCCCTTGTGGGGCATTTCTAGTATTGTCCCACAGGATGTCATCATGAAAGATTAAGGACATTCCTTAATTCTCTTGTTAAAAGCCTCATGTAGGGGTCTGTCTTCTGTGCCTTCATCCATATCTTTCTTGAGCACAATTATATTTATAACTCTAAGAAGTCACTGGGTTGAGGAAGTTCAAATAAAGGGCATGACAAGAATCATCAACCCCTTCATTTTTTCTGAAACTTTAATCATGAGATAGCATTTGAATATTCCCTAGAACAATCCTTGACTTCAAAACATGCAAAGTGAAAAACCAAGGACTCTCTGTAAATTCATTGTTACCTCCAGTGAGAGAGACCTCTTTCTGCCTATCATTCATATGAAGACTAACAGCATATCTGAGTGTGCATTTTATCAAAATACCACAGAGAGTTTTTCACCGGTTCCACCCAGACGACTAACTCAGGATTCCCTAAATAAACCTTGCACATTCCTCCTTGGTGGTTATACAACCATCATTCTCCTTCTGGAAAATCCTTCTTTCTTTTTGTGCACTTGAGCCCCACTCATTTTCCACGGTATTGTTCGAGCTCCATGTCCTTCCTTGCTACCCCAGGTCAAGACCTTTCAATGTCAAGATCCAAGCTCTCCGATAGGAATATAAAGCCACACTTGCAACTGTGACTCTTCTAGCAGCCATATTAAAAAAAGTAGCAAGAACAGGCATATACTTAAAAGTATTGTATTAATTCCTGGAAATATGCTTAGGATAGATGTCAGGTACTCTGATCACATTAAAAATAATAACTATGTAAGGATTTCATATGAAGACTAACAGCATATTTGAGTGTGCATTTTATCAAAATACCACAGAGAGTTTTTCACCGGTTCCACCCAGACGACTAACTCAGGATTCCCTAAATAAACCTTGCACATTCCTCCTTGGTGGTTATACAACCATCATTCTCCTTCTGGAAAACCCTTCTTTCTTTTTATGCACTTGAGCCCCACTCATTTTCCACGGTATTGTTCGAGCTCCATGTCCTTCCTTGCTACCCCAGGTCAGGACCTTTCAATGTCAAGATCCAAGCTCTCCGATAGGAATATAAAGCCACACTTGCAACTGTGACTCTTCTAGCAGCCATATTAAAAAAAGTAGCAAGAACAGGCATATACTTAAAAGTATTGTATTAATTCCTGGAAATATGCTTAGGATAGATGTCAGGTACTCTGATCACATTAAAAATAATAACTATGTAAGGAGATAATATGTTACTTAGTTTAACTATAGTAGTCTAGTCATTCACAGTGTGTGTGTACATGCAGTGTTGCAGGTCGCGCACCACAGGCTCAGTTGCCTCTGACAATTTGCAACCCCACGGACTGTAGCCTGCCAGGCTCCTCTGTCTATAGGATTCTCTAGGCAAGAATACTGGAGTGGTTTGCCATACCCTCCTCCAGGGGATCTTCCTGACCTAGGGACTGGACCTGTGTCTCCTGCATTGTAGGTGGTTTCTTTACTGCTGAGCCACCGAGGAAGCTCCATGCCTATAAAATGAATGCAAGCACAGTATATAGTATATATATAGTATATGCTAACCAAAATACTAATTCATCTTTCTAATTTTGAAAGAAAACTGGTTTCTAACTTATCATGGGATTTTACATCAAATACATTATCTTACATATGTTAACTATATATGACTTTAATCAAAATATGTGCTCAGTCACTTTAGTCATGTCCAACTCTTTGAGACCCTATGGACTGCAGCCTGCCAGGCTCCTCAGTCCATGGGATTCATCAGGCAAGAATACTGGAGTGGGTTGCCATGCCCTTCTCCGGGGGATCTTCCAGACCCAGGGATCAAACCCGCGTCTCTAGCATTGCAGGCAGATACTTTACTGCTGAGCCACTGGGAAAGACAGTCAAAACACATATAAATTTAAAAAGATAATTCACAAAAGAAAATAAAAATAAATAAAATTAGTTATAATAATGTATTTTACTTAACCTAATATATCCATATTAGTATAATCTCAACATGTAACCAATATAAAAATTAACCAGGAGATAAGAGACATTTACATTTCTTGTACAAAGTCTTTGAAAACCAGAGTATATTTTATTCTCACAGCACGTTTCGACTGGATTTGCCACCTTTCAAGGACTCAGGAGAGACCTGAACCGGCCTCGTGCAGCACAAGGCTCTATGATTCTTAAGGACACACAAGGAGCCATGCTGGTTGTTTAGTTTTCACTCAAGTCACACTTCTCTCTACTCTGCTCAGTCCGCTGTCATCATGGTGCCCTGTGTTGCTAACTCTCCACGGTATGCACACGTCCCTCAACTAACCTACCAGCCCTTGGGCAGAGACCAAGGCTCACACTTGGATTCTCCCATGGACCACACCGAGCCACCGGGAGTCCCTGAACCTGGAGGCCCACTCCCTATCGCCTCATCTCCATATGGGCTGTCGCTCCTGCCAGGAATATTCCTTCCCCCTCTCCTTTAAAAAGTCACACCATTCTCAAAGAGCACCCTGTCCGAAGCCACTTCTGCATTTGACTTAATGCTTGTTTTCCGAACATCTTTTATCAGGATTTATATTGCACCCCATAGTTAACTTGCTCATTGGTCTCACCTACTGCCCTATGAGTTGTGTTGTGTGTGTGTGTGTGGATTCTGGGTCCTACTTGTTTTAGATTACTAATAATCAAGTGTGTGTGCTAAGTAACTTCAGTTGTGTCTGATTCTGTGACTCTATAGACTGTAGCCCACCAGGCTCCTCTGTCTATAGGATTCTCTAGGCAAGAATACTGGAGTGGTTTGCCATACCCTCCTCCATGGGATCTTCCTGACCTAGGGACTGGACCTGTGTCTCCTGCATTGTAGGTGGTTTCTTTACTGCTGAGCCACCGAGGAAGCTCCATGCCTATAAAATGAATGCAAGCACAGTACATAGTATATGCTAACCAAAATACTAATTCATCTTTCTAATTTTGAAAGAAAACTGGTTTCTAACTTAAGATATACTCTGCATTTATCATCTGCCAAGCAGGTAAATGGTTAAGTGTTCAATACATTGATCCATTCCCTGGATTGGGACAGGGAAAAGTGGAATCCAACATTAACCAAGCACTTTTTTACTTATTTCTGCCATCTCATGACAACCTTGTAAGGGAAGTATCATTATCCTAATTTCACAGGTGAGAAAACAGAGGCTCAGAGAGGGCAAGAGACTTCTCCGAGACCACACAGCTCCAGAGTGCCCAAAGAGGAAAGCGTATTTCTGAGGCTGATCTTTGTGCTCGCGTCCCAGTTACAACAAAGTTCCAGAGCAGAAGCCTTCTGATGGCTTCAAACAAACCTGAGCTCAGGTGGCCTCCTTTCAAAGATAATGGAAGACAGCACAATGCACAGGCAGGCGTCTCTTCCATCTCTATTTCCCCACCAGGATAATCTGCTCCTCTTCCCACCCCGCTGAACATAAAGGATAGTGACAGAAGATGCTTCCTGACTTGGCAGCAGAATAGACTCTTGGGGACACGGGAATGGATCGGAACAGTAGGAAAAGCCCTGGGTCTACATCCCACAAGCTGTCAGAGGGCAGGGGTCAACTCCAGCTTCTGAGTGTGAGAAACAGCTCTTCTGTGCCCATCGCGCTTTCCAGCAAGGCTCTCATTTTCTCTCTCATTAAGCATTTCTGCCTCCCTCTGGACTGGAGTCTGCTGAAACCTCACCCAATTGCACTGATTAAACTGTATGCCCTTATGCTTGGCACTGTGGTTGGTGCTGCCATGGGCAACCCCAGGGCTGCTGAGGTCTCCTGCAAGACACTGAAGTCTCTAGCAACAATCCCCGGTGGCGAACAGAGCACCGGTGTGCAGGTCTGAATCTGCAGGCAAGAACGATTTTCCCTCCAATCTCCCATCTCTTTCTGATAAGCAGCTGGACAGCTGGAAGCAAGAGACTGGCAGGGCGCTCTTGGAAGCTTTTGCTGCCCTGAGCACTGAAGGGTTGTGACTCCACAGTGGGGTGGATGTGTGCTGTGTTAAGTGTGTGCGTGCGCTCAGTTGACTCTTTGCGACCCTATGGACTGTAGCCCACCAGGCTCCTCTGTCCATGGAATTCGCCAGGCAAGAATACTGGAGTGGGTTGCCATTCCTTCTCCAGGGATTGAACTTGCATCTCTTGTATCTCCTGTGTTGGCAGGCAATCTTTACCGCTATCCCCACCTGGGAAGTCCCAGGGGGATGGGTGGATTTCCTCAACCAGTTTCTCTGCAGACTGAATGTCTGAATTCACATCTCACATAGATTAGCACTCTTGGGTAAACCTTGGGTTTGAGTTTAAATTTTGGTTTGTTTTATGAAAGTTATGTATCTATCCATGTATAAGGAGACTCAAATACAGAAATCAGAATAAAAACATTAAATTAGAGACAATTATTTGCTTTGTTTCACAGGATACTGGATGCATGGTTTCTTTAAATGTTGTTTCCTTGATGCACATAGAATGGGGGGTAGTTTACAGATAATTTTTTAAGGGAAAAAATATGGCAGTAAATCATAGCTGCCATTTACCGAGTGGTCTCTATGAGACAGACTGTGATAAACACTTTATGTGTAGTATCTCAATTACTGTTCACGTAATTCTTTGGAGAAATCGAAAGTTCAAAGAAGTTCAAGGCAAGGGGGTGAACCTTGGTGCAGTGGGTTAAATTATGTCCCCTCACCTCCAGCAAAAGGCATGCTCAAGTCCTAGTCCCTGGTACCTATGAACATGACCTTATTTGGGATGGGGTCTTTGCAGATGTACTCAGGTTAAGGTGAAGTCATACTAGCTTAAGGCGGGTCCTAAATCCAAACACTGATGTTCTCATAAGTAAAGATATTTGGACCCAGAGGACCACATGCATGCACAGGCACACACACATACACACAGAAGGTGGCCATATGATGACAATGGCAGAGACTGAAGTAATGTGACTGCTAGGTAAGGGACATCATGAATTGCCAACAATCACCAAAAATTAGAGGCAAGGACATGTCCCTAGAATCTTCAGAGGGAGTATGGTCCTGCCAAAGCCTTGATCTTAGACTCCTGGCCTCTAGAACTTCGAGAGAATTTGGTTGTTTCAAGCCACCCAGTTTGCGGTACTTTGCTATGACAGCCCTAGGAAACTAGCACACTTGGGATGAAACCTCAGCTTTCTGATTCTGCAGATACACAGTCCTCTTCCCAAGAACGTCAAGGCTGACATCACAGGTCCTCACTCTTATCTACATCAGATTGCCTGCTCTGGAGCAAAGCCTGTGAGAGGCATTGGGCAGGAGAAAGATACAACCTATCAGAGTGAGTTTCCCAAACATGGCCCTGGGGAAAGGGAGTTGAAGTGGTGCAAGGACAGGTGGAGAGGAGACTGTCCAGAAGGGATGCTACTGTCCAAGAAGAAATGTAGATGGCTTGGCAGTGGGGATGAGAAGAGACTGATGACGTTGAGAGGTGCTGGGCGGGCAGGCTTGTGGAAGTGCCAACATGCTGGATTTGGGGCAAGTCTGAGAGAGTGTTAGGTTTTTGGCATGAGTAACTGGGTGGCTGGTGGTTCCATAGAGACAAGAAGAGAATAGTTCACTGTGAGCGATCTAACTTGACCGATGCAAACTGAAAGGATTGGTTGCAGAGTTCTCTAAGGGCATCAGGCAAAAGTATAAACATGGGAACGGCAACTACTAGCTATGAGATATTGAATAAATCATTTAACCTTGTTAGGCTACTATTTCCTCATCTGTAAAAATGTGAGGATAATGATATGAGTTAATATATGTAAAGTGCAATGAAAAGCACATGATGAACGGTTCACTTTGATAAAACATTTCATAACTAATAGAATGCTTTCTTAGAATGCTTCAGTGACACACTCTTATTATTTCCAAATGAGGTACAGGGACCTGTTTTTCATCTCCTCCACTAAATGGGGGAAAAATGTGAGTTAATTCAGGTGGTATAGAGTGGTTAAGGACCAGTGCAAACACTCTCTAATGTCATAAGAAAATAAAAATTATTTCTAGGTCTATTAGTCCATGCAACTACAATATATCCATCATTTTTACTGCAGGGATTGAAAAAATTTTCATTAAAAAGGGAATGTAAATGAATCAAAGTCAAGCAGTGCAGAGAGCATATATTTATTTCCAACGATTCATGGGAACAGCATGTACCATTAATAAAATAGCACTTTCTCTTCCTTAAAAGATTTTTTCCACTCTAAAGGGCTACTAAAACCATTAAGTTTTGTTCAATGCAGGACATCTTGTCCTTTTCCCTGAGGTTATATTACTTGGTGCCTTTCATGATTTCAGACAGTAAACTGCTCCCTAAGTGGGACTCTGTTCTTTGTCCAGAACATTTTATCTATTATAAAGCACAGTGTGTCCACCATGACAGGTGCTATTTATGTGCACACTTGCAGAGCTACACAAACAATCCACTCTTCTCTTAAAATATCTGAAATAAAACACTCAGTACAAATTAATAAAGATTAGGCACTTTTGTATTTGTATAACTGGACTCTGTTCTTCCAGCTGAGTTACTGATAAATCTAGATGCCTCCACCAGAGAGACATAACTCGATTTCCCTGCTATTTAAAAACATAACCTAAATGAATTATCATATAAAAAGACAAAATAACTCTCGAGAATCGTAATGAAAGGAAGAAGCTGCTAAAATAATAAGGACAGAAATCTTGCCAAAGCCATTCCTTCTCCAATCTGATTATTTCCCTCAGGTGTCTCAAGATAAAAATGTTCAGAAGTGAACCTGCTCTGAGTTACTGTCTCTACTCTCCTACCCAGACCCATTCCTTCCCCTTCATTCCCTTCCTGAGTTAATGATTCCAGCATCTAGCCAGAGGCCTGGAGCTGCACTGGGCCTCCGCACTCCCTGCCCAGGTCTGACTGGTCCCCACATCCTGGAGACACCCTCCTGATCACTGGTTCACCTCTTTCCTTCTCTCCATCCCCAAGTCTGCCCACTGGGCCAAGTGTTTCTAGACTTCTGTAACAGCCACATCAAGGGTGTTCTTGCTTTTCATTTTGGAGCTCTTCACCCTCCACTGTGGTCTGAGGAGCTTTCCAAATTGCCTTCTCTCTCTTCTTGGGCGAAGCCTTTCTGTGGACCAACAGACCGGAGTGTCAGCTCCTTGGAAGGGCCTGGAAAGACTGCCAGAATGAGCTCTTCCTCCCGTGGAGCCTCCTATCAGGCTTCTCTCAGCCTAGCCAGCGCCTGGCACGTCAGCTGTTTCACACTGCCTGTGCTCTACCAGCCACGTCATGCAGTCCTCTCTGCCTGGACATGCTCCTCTCCACCTTGTGACCCTGGACAGCTATCCTTAACCCCACTGCTGCTTCTGATAGTGCCTCCTCCAGGAAGCCTGGGGGGACCTTTCCTCTTATCCAATGCCACCGTCAGTACCCTTGAGGTACTCTGACCCTATTGTATTCTTGCACATTCCCCACTGTATTTCTATTTTATTTAAGACTGCTTGAGGTGAACCATTTTTTAAAAGTGTTTATTGAATTTGTTACTCTATTGGTTCTGTTTTACATTTTGTTATTTGGCCACAAGGCACATAGGAATCTTAATTTCCCCAGCTAGGGATCAAACTTGCAACCATTGGATTGGAAGGAGAAGTCTTAAACATTGGACTGCCAGGAAGTCCCTCCCACTGTATTTATACTGTTTTAATTGACACGTCTGTCTCCCTGGACACAGTGGCAGCTCCCTGGATGTGGAGACAGTCCCTGGTACATCTTCGCCCGCCACACACCACCCCCGCCCCAGCCTCGGTCTGCAGCGCACTGCCTGGATATATATACCCATCAACTCCCGAAGTGATTTATGAGCCCCAGTTGCTCACTGCCAGCATCCTATTGGGATGCCTTTTTAGGATCATCTCCTACCACTCCACATCCTCCGAGCCTATTTTATTTTTCAATCTTATCAGACTCTTAACTTCATTTTATAGTCAAGGAGAGCAAGGCTCAGAGCATGTATGTCGTTCCTTATGTCACACTGCTAGGAAGTAAGAGTCAGGATTTGACCCCAGAGCTGTGTGAGATTATTCAGCCCAGATGCTTCAGTGTGACCCATGACTACTTTATTGGGCTATACATAGTAGATCAGGAGATGTTTCTTTAAAACATTGAACATTTCATATCTCTATGTGTGTGCTCATTCTTTGCCTTCTTCCTAAAATGTCCTCTCCTCTACCTGTGAGAGTCTTGCTCCCTCTTTAAGGTCTAGTTCAAATGCCATTGACTTTAATAAACATTTATTGTTCTTGCCAGTTAGAAATAATGGTTCCCTTCCTGTGCAACCTATGGTATCTTGACACACACATGCATACACACACACACAAACACACACATGCAAACACACACACACAAACACACACACACACATGCATGCCTGCACATACCCAGTCTGATACCTTCTCTTTCATGGCCTCAGTTATTTTCAAATTCCTATAATGATTATTTCTGCAAAACCTTATCCTTCATTAAGCTAGAGTGCCTTTAGTGTAGGGACCAAGTCTTTTCCCTCTTTGTATGGCCTCAGCCTCAATACAACCCGGTACACATAAAAAGAGGCTTAGTAAAATTTGGCTGAATGAATAAATGAATGAGTGTCATATTTTATTGGTCTAAGATTGTGGGGCTTACTAAACATCCTTACCTGGTAACATGAAAATAAATATCCTATCTTATTTGGCTCAGTTGTATTATTACATCTTGATTCATGGGGTTGCAAAGAGTCGGACACCACTGAGCGACTGAACTGAACTGATACAGTATTATTTCTCTTCATAGTGTGAGAAAAGGGAATAGAATAGAAAGATGAAGGCATTTTAATATGATGATATCCTGTGGAGTTTATTCCAATTTTATGGATGGGAAAATTGAGGCACAGAGAGATTATGTCATTTATCCAAGAACTCACAGCTAATAAGCACAGCTAGAATGTGCTCCCAGATCTGCCAGCCTCTAGAGCACATCCAGGCCCATGAAAGTGTGTTGAGGGGAGGGCAGAAGGGGCAGATGCTGCCCAGACTCTTGCATGTCTCAGGATGAGAATAAACTGTTCTGTGTGCCTCTTAAGTCATCTTTCACTGCCCAGGTCACAAGGTGGTAGAGCATAGCCTGCTTTATCTGCAGAGAACAAATTTTATGGTGTTCCAAGGCACATTTCTGGTATCTCTGATGAAAACTGTTCATCTACACATCAGCATAGAGACCTCAAACTAATTAGCCCAAAGCAGTCAGAGTAGAATAGGGTTAATTCTGCAAGTATTAGAAGCTGTTGGGATTGACATATATACACCAGTATTTTATAAAACATATTACTAATGAGAACCTACTGTATAGCTCAGGGAACTCTACTCAGTGCTCTGTGATGACCTAAATGGGAAGGAAATCCAAAAAAGGGGATATATGCATACATATACCTGATACACTTTACTATACAGCAGAAACGAATACAACATTATAAAGCAACTATGCTCCAATAAAAATTAATAAAATAGAAACAAGTTGTTTACTGTTTCATGAGAGTTTTGATGATAAAGAGAAACTTTGACTTTTGTTTTAAGAAGTTTTCCTAAACAATAGCATTTACTAGTTATTATACTCAGTAATTATTTGTTGAATGCATAAATAAGTGAAAATAGTATTTAAAAATTAGATTCTTTAAATAACCTGGATTTTATACACTCTAGTATCAGCAATGATCCTCTCTGGGTAATAAAATCATAGGTAATTTTTGTTTGATTATCTGTATTTTCCATTTCCCCTCCATCACATTGGAGGCTCTTTTTCCACATGTATATCTTACATAGTGGAGAAATTTTTGAAAAGAATTTTTCATTAGAAATTAAGTATTTGAATATTCATTGGAACAACTAATGCTGAAGCTGAAAGTCCAATACTTTGGCCACCTGATACGAAGAAGTGACTCATTTGAAAAGACTCTGATGTTGGAAAGGATTGAAGGAGGGAAGAGAAGGGGATGACAGAGAATGAGATGGTTGGTTGGCATCACCGACTCAATGGACATGAATTTGAGTAAACTCTGAGAGTTGGTGATTGACAGGGAGGCCTGGAGTACTGCAGTCAATGGGGTCGCAGAGAGTCAGACACGGCTGAATGACTGAACTGAACTGAAGTGCAAAAGTTTTTAATGGAGATAAAGTCCATTTTATGAAATTTTTATTTTATGGATCTTGATTTTGGTGACATATATAAGAACTCTTTGCCATCTTAAGGTCAAAATTATTTTCCTGACTGTTTTTTTTTTCCTTGAATTACTATAGCTTTTTGCATTTAGATGTTGTAGTACATTGATTGCTTTCTAAATATTAAACCGAACTTGTTTTCTTAGAAGAAACGCCAGTAGGTCATGGTGTATAATCCTTTATATATGTTGGTGGATTTGGTTTTCTAATATCTTAGAACTTTTCATCTATAGTCTCAAGGGATATTGCTGTAGATTTCTTATACTGCCTTTGTTTGGCTTTAGTATCAGGGTAATAATGGCCTCTTAGAATGAATTGAAAGCTCTCTTATTTTCTTGAAGTGTTTCTGAAGGTTTGATAATATCTGTTCTTTAAACATTTGATAGAATTTATTATGGAAGACATCTGAGCATGAGCTTTTCTAAGTAGGAAGAATTATAATAACTAATCCAATTTCTCTACTTGTTAGAGTGATAGTCTGATTTTCTAGTACTTCTCAATTCAGTTTTGGTAATTTCTGTTCTTCCTAGGATTTTTTCATTTCATGTAAGCCATCCAGTGTTTTGACCTAAAATTCTTCCTCCTATTTCCCCTTAAAAACCTTCTAATGCTTCTGGGTTAGTACTAATATCTTCTCTTTCATTCCTGATTTTTATAAGTAGTATCTTTTCTCTTTTTCTCATGGTCAGCCTCACTAAATAATTGTTCATTTTGCTGATTTTTCAACTTTACATCCTCTATTGCTCTTCTGTCTTATATTTTGTAGATTTCTACTTCAATATTTATTGCTTCCATTATACTGCCTGCCTTGTATTTAGTTTGCTCTTCTTTTCATAGTTCATTAAGGTAGAAGCCTTAGTTATTGATTTGAGGTGTTTCTTCACTTCCAATATAGTTTTGGATTTTCCTCTAAGCACTTCTGTGACTGCATCCCACAAAATTTTGGTTTTCATTTGTTTAAAGTATTTTCTAATTCCTATATGATTTCTTCCTTAACCCATATATTATGTAAAAACATGTTAATTTCCAAATTGGAGATTTTCTAAATTTGTTTCTTTCTTTTATTTCTCACTTAACTGTGTTCTGGTCATAGAAACCCATTTGTATGATTTCGATTCTAAACTTAGTGAGTCTTGTTTTATGACATAACATATGGTCTATGCTGGAAAAATTCCATGTGTGCTGTTGTTGGGTGGAATATTCTACAGACTGAGCTATTTCAAATCCTGAAAGATGATGTTGCGAAAGTGCTGCACTCAATAGGCCAGAAAAATTTGGAAAACTCAGCAGTGGCCACAGGACTGGAAAAGGTCAGTTTTCATTCCAATCCCAAAAAAAGGCAATGTCAAAGAATGCTCAAACTACCGCACAACTGCACTCATCTCACATACTAGTAAAGTAATGCTCAAATTTCTCCAAGCCAGGCTTCAGCAATACGTGAACCATGAACTTCCTGATGTTCAAGCTGGTTTTAGAAAAGGCAGAGGAACCAGAGATCAAATTGCCACATCTTCTGGATTATGGAAAAAGCAAGAGAGTTTCAGAAAAACATCTACTTCTGTTTTATTGACTATGCCAAAGGCTTTGACTGTGTGGATCATAATAAATTGTGGGAAATTCTTAAAGGGATGGGCATACCAGACCACCTGATCTGTCTCTTGAGAAACCTATATGCAAGTCAGGAAGCAACAGTTAGAACTGGAAGTGGAACAACAGACTGGTTCCAAACAGGAAAAGGAGTACGTTAAAACTGTATATTGTCACCCTGCTAATTTAACTTATATGCAGAGTACATCATGAGAAACGCTGGAATGAAGAAACACAAGCTGCAATCAATATTGCCAGGAGAAATATCAATAACCTCAGATACGCAGATGACACCACCCTTATGGCAAAAAGTGAAGAGGAACTAAAAAGCCTCTTGATGAAAGTGAAAGAGGAGAGTGAAAAAGTTGGCTTAAAGCTCAACATTCAGAAGACGAAGATCATGGCATCCAGTCCCATCACTTCATGGGAAATAGATGGGGAAACAGTGGAAACAGTGTCAGACTTTATTTTGGGGGGGCTCCAAAATCACTGCAGATGGTGACTGCAGCCATGAAATTAGAAGATGCTTACTCCTTGGAAGAAAAGTTATGACCAACCTAGACAGCATATTCAAAAGCAGAGACATTATTTTGCCAACTAAGGTCCATTTAGTCAAGGCTATGGTTTTTCCAGTAGTCCTGTATGGAAGTGAGTGCTGGACTAAAAAGAAAGTTGAGTGCAGAAGAACTGATGCTTTTAAACTGTGGTGTTGGAGAAGATTCTTGAGAGTCCCTTGGACTGCAAGGAGATCCAAACAGTCCATGCTGAAGGACATCAGGCCTGGCATTTCTTCAGAAGGAATGATGCCAAAGCTGAAACTCCAGTACTTTGGTCACCTCATGCAAAGAATTGACTCATTGGAAAAGACTTTGATGCTAGGAGGGTTGGGGCAGGAGGAGAAGGGGATGGCAGAGGATGAGATGGCTGGATGGCATTACTGACTGGATGGACTTGAATCAGAGTGAACTCCAGGAGTTGGTGATGGACAGGGAGGCCTGGCATGCTGCGATTCATGGGGTCACAAGGAGTCGGACAAAACTGAGTGACTGAACTGAACTGAACTGGACAGTGCTATCTAAGTCCTGTCTATGTTTTGGTTTTCTGTTATGTAGAAAAGACATATTTGTAAATTGTTGACAGTAGGATATTGAAGTTTCCAACTGTTATTATTGGGTAGTCCATTTCTCCTTTCAATTCTTTCAATTTGTGCTTTATGTATTTTGTAGATCTGTTCAGTTCAGTTGCTCAGTCATGTCTGACTCTTTGCGACCCCATGGACTGCAGCACACCAGGTTTCTCTGTCCATCACGAAGTCCCAGAGCTTGCTCAAACTCCTGTCCATCGAGTCAGTGTACATCTGTTAATTAGTCTTTATATATTGAGAATGTGTTATATCTTGCTAATTAATTAGCCCTTTTACATTGTAAAATGTAAATTTTGCTTCTAGCAACATGTATTAAGTTTATTTTTTCTGATATTAGTAGATTCACTCAAACTCAATTAAGGTTACAGTTTGCATAGAATATCATTGTCACGCTTTTAATTTTAGCCTGTTGCTGGAACTTGAAATTCTCTTCAGTCTGATAATCATTGTATTTGATTAGTTTTTAATTCATTCACATTTAATGTGATTATTATTGTGGTTTGATTAAATCTTTCAGATTACGTTTTGTTTTTGGCTTCATGTCTCTTTTGTTCTGTTCATACATTGCTACTTTCTTTTGGGATAAATAGATACTTCTAGTGTACTATTTTAAGACCTTTCCTCGTGGCTCATATGGTAAAGCATCTACCTGCAATGTGGGAGACCCAGATTCGATTCCTGGGTTGGGAAGATCCCTTGGAGAAGGAAATGGCAACCTACTCCAGCACTCTTGCCTGGAAAATCCCATGGACAGAGGAGCCTGATAGACTGCAATCCATGGGGTCGCAAAGAGTTGGACACGACTGAGCGACTTCACTTCACTTCACTTCACTTCACAATGTACTATTTTAATTCCTTTTTTATTTTTTCTTAAATATTTTGGGTTTTTTGAGTGGGCAATTTAGGACTTACACTACAGACCTTAGCTTATTGCAAGTTATTTCAAATTAATACTAACTTAATTCTAATAAAATATATGTATGTAATCTAATATAGTGCCATTTTAATCCATCCTTTTTGCTGTTATTTTGTTAATATGTATTTTATAAGCTTATTAATGCAGCTTTATAAGTATTGTTGTATGCAATCATATATTTTCAACCAGTTACAAGGAGAAAAGAGAATAAACTTTATACAGTCTTATGTGTTTTCCTGTATATTTAATTTTGCACTGTTATTTATTTCTTCACATGGGTTCTAGCTATGAAAAGTGTAAGTGAAGTTGCTCAGTTGTAACCGACTCTTTTCGACCTCATGGACTGTAGCCTACCAGGCTTCTCCGTCCATGGGATTTTCCAGACAAGAATGCTGGAGTGGATTACCATTTCTTTCTCCAGGTTCTAGCTATAATCTTGTAAAATTTCCTTTCAGCCTAAAGGAATTCCTTTAATATTTGTTGTAAGATAAGTCTGATAGCAACAAATTCACGCATTCTTTATTTATCTGATATCTTTAATTTTGGAATGCCAATTTTTGAAATGTAATTGAAATGAATTTAGAATTCTTAACAATCATATTCTTTCTGTGTCTTGAAAGTATCATCCTGCTGCTTTCTGGTTTCCTCTTTTTTGAATAACTCAGCTGTTAATCACACTGTTGTTTGTATGTGATGAAGCATTTCTCACTTGTTCTTTTAATGACTTTATTTGTCATTGGTCTTCAACAGTTTGACTATGATGTCTATAGGTGTGGCTCTCCTTGGAAATGATTGAGTTTGTTGGATCTGTGGACTACCTTCTAATAAAATATTTGGAAAATATTTGGCCATTATTTCTTCAAAATCTTTTCTGCCCTTTTCGCTCTCCTCTTTTACAGAGACTCCCAACATACATGTTAAAATGCCTGGTATCCCATAGATCTCTGGGGTTCTCCTTACTGTTCTTGACTTTTTCTTTCATTTCTACTGTAAATGATTTCTACTCATTGATCTTTAAATTTGCTGATTCTTTCTCCTACAGTATCAATATTGCTACAGAGTGCCTGTAATTACTCTTCATTTCAGTTATTTTACTTTTCAAATGCAGGATCTAAGCTTAATTATTCTTTATAATATATACCTCTTCATTAAGAGTCTCAACTTGATTAATCATTAATCATTAATCCTGATTTTTATTTCCTTAAAAGTTACTTTTAGTTGCTTGAATGCATTCCTGATAGCAGCTTTTATGTCTTTATTTAGTGCACCAACTAGACTCCTCAAAGATAATAGGTATTTATTTTATTTCCTGAGCATGGGTCACAGTTTCTTATTTCTTTGTATGTCTTACTAATTTTTTTTAAACAAAAACTGACCACTTGTTTAAAGCTGGATATTTTAGATAATATAATGTAGCAACTCAGGATTTCTATTTTTCTTTATTGGAGGTTATGATTACTGCTACTCTACTCTTTTGTTTTGTTTCTTTATTTGTTTATTAATTTGCCTGAACTAATTCTGTGGAGTCTGCTTCCCTCACTGCATTTTACCATCAATGTCTTTGTTCAGATTTTCCTTCATTCTGCTTTTATTTGTTGACTTTGGCTTCCTATGGTTTGCTCCTTGGAAGAGTTATGACCAACCTAGGCAGCATATTAAAAAGCAGAGACATTACTTTGCCAACAAAGGTTCCTCTAGTCAAAGCTGTGGTTATTCCAGTAGTCATGTATGGATGTGAGTGTTGGACTATAAAGAAAGGTGAGCACTGAAGAATTGATACTTTTGAACTGCGGTGTTGGAGAAGACTCTTGAGAGTCCCTTGGACTGGAAAGAGATCCAACCAGTCCATCTTAAAGGATATTGGTCCTGAGTGTTTACTGGAAGGACAAATGCTGAAGCTGAAAGTCCAACACTTTGGTCACTTGATTCAAAGAACTTACTCATTTGAAAAGACTCTGATGCTGGGAAAGATTGAAGCCGGGAAGAGATGAGGACAACAGAGTATGGATGGCATACTCATGTATGGATGTGAGAGTTGGACTGTGAAGAAGGCTGAGTGCTGAAGAATTGATGCTTTTGAACTGTGGTGTTAGAGAAAACTCTTGAGAGTTCCTTGGAGATCAGCCCTGGGATTTCTTTGGAAGGAATGATGCTGAAGCTGAAACTCCAGTACTTTGGTCACCTCATGCGAAGAGTTGATTCATTGGAAATGACTCTGATGCTGGGAGGGATTGTGGGCAGAAGAAGCAGACAACAGAGGATGAGATGGTTGGATGGCATCACTGACTCGATGGACGTGAGTCTGAATGAACTCCGAGAGATAGTAATAAACAGGGAGGCCTGGAGTGCTGCGATTCATGTGGTCGCAAAGAGTCGGACACAACTGAGTGACTGAACTGAACTGAACTGAATGACTGGTCAGAGGGTGTAATCAACCACCTTGAGCCATTCTATCACTTTTTCATTCTACCCAAGAAAAAGAAATGCAAGAAGGCAAAGTGGTTATCTGAGGAGGCCTTACAAATAGCTGAGAAAAGAAAACAATCAAAAAGCAAGGGAGGAAGGGAAAGATATATCCAAGTGAATTCAGAATTCCAGAGACTAGAGAGGAGAGATAAGAAAGCCTTCTTAAGTGAAGAATCAAAAGACATAAAGGAAAGCAATAGAATAGGAAAAGCTAGAAATCTCTTTAAGAAAATTGGAGATATAGAGGGACCATTTCAGGCAAAGATAGGCATAATAAATGACAAAAATGGCAAAGACTTAACAGAAGCACGAGATTAAGAAGTGGTGGCAAGAATACATAGGAAACTGTACAAAAAAAAGCTCTTAATGATCCAGATACCACAAAGCTAGACTTCAGCAGTATGTGATTCAAGAACTTCCAGATGTACAAGCTGGATTTAGTAAAGGCAGAGGAACTGAAACCAAATTGTCAACATATGCTGGATCATTGAAAAAGCAAAAGAATTTTTTAAAAAGAAATCTACTTCTTAATTGATTACACTAAAGCCTTTTACTGTGTGGATCACAACAAACTGTGGAATAATCATAAAAGGATGGGAATATCAGAACACATTACCTGCTTTCTGAGAAAACTGTATGCAGGACAAGAAGCAACAGTTATAACTGGACATGGAAAAACAGACTGGTTCAAAACTGGGAAAGGAGTATGTCAAGGCTGTATGTTGTCAACCTGCTATTTTTAACTTATATGCCGAGTACATCCTATGAAATGATGGACTGAATAACTCACAAGCTGGAAGCAAGATTGCTTGGAGAAGTATCAACCTCAGACATGCAGATGATACTAGTTTAATGGCATAAAGTGGAAAGGAACTGAAGAGCCTCTTGATGAAAGTGAAAGAGGAGAGTGGAAAAGCTGGCTTGAAACTCAACATTCAAAAAAGGAATATCATGGCATTCAGTCTTGTCACTTCATGGCAAATAGATGGGGAAAACTGGAAACAGTGTGGAATTTTATTTTCTTGGACTCAAAAATCAATGCAGACAGTGACTGCAGCCACAAAATTAAAAGACGCTTGCTCTTTAGGGGAAAAACTATGACTAACCTACACAGTGCATTAAAAAGCAGAGACATCATTTTGCTGACAAAGGTCCATATAGTCAAAGCTATGATTTTTCCAGTAGTCATGTATGGATGTGAAAGTTGGACTATAAAGAAGGCTGAGCACTGAAGAATTGATGCTTTCAAACTGTGGTTCTGGGGAAGATACTTCAGAGTCCCTTGGACAGCAAAGAGATCAAACCAGTCAACCCTAAAAGAAATCAATCCTGAATATTCATTGGAAGGACTGATGCTGAAGTTCCAATACTTTGGCCATCTGATGCGAAGGAAGTCCCTAATGCTAGGAAAGACTGAGGGCAAGAAGAGAAGTGGAAGAGAGAGGATGAGAGGGTTGGATGGCATCACCAACTCAATGAACATGAGTTTGAGTAAACTCTGGGAATTGGTGATGGACAGGGAGCCCTGGAGTACTGTAGTCCATGGGCACAACTTAGCGACTAAACAACAACAACAACCACTTGACAATACAGCTATGTGTAGACTGTGAAACATAAAGTTCAGGTAGCTTGCAAACCTGCCCTGACTTACTTTCTGTGTGTTGAAAACTCACAACCAGCCAAAATATATACGTAGGACCTCTCTAGTTTCTCCCAAGGATGTGGATAGCTGAACTATGCAGACAACTTTCCAGATGACCATAGGTATCTTGGAGGTGCTGATTTAGTCACTAAGTTGTGTTTGACTCTTGTGACCCCATGGACTCTGGCCTGCCAGACTCCTCTGTTCATGGGATTCTCCAGGCAAGAATACTGGAATGGGTTGCCATTTCCTTCTCCAAAGGATCTTCCCAACCCAGGAATGGAGCCCAGGTCTCCTTTATTGCAGGCAAATTCTTTACTGACTGAGATATGAGAGAAGCCCATAGGTATCATGGAGTTTATTAAGATCAACTATGGTTATCTAACTCTCCAACTTTCCCTGTAAAAAAATTTCCCCCAAGCAGGATTATAGATTCAGGCTATTTGAATTATTGGTGTTCTTTGTTTGCCACTAAGATCACACTACGGTACTGTAGGTCAGTGGAGAAATAACTCCAGAAAGAATGAAGAGATGGAGCTAAAGCAAAAACAACATCCAATTGTGGATGTGACTGGGGATGGAAGTAAAACATGATGCTGTAAAGAACAATATTGCATAGGACCTTGAATGTTAAGTCCACGAATCAAGGCAAGTTGGAAGTTCTCAAACAGAGGTGGCAAGACTGAACACCAACATTTTAGGAATCAGCTAACTAAAATGGGCTGGAATGGGTGAATTTGACTCAGATAACCATCCTATCTACTACTGTGGGCAAGAATCCCTAGAAGAAATGGAGTAGCCATCATTGTCAAAAAAGAGTCTGAAATGCAGTACTTGGGTACAATCTCAAAAATGACAGAATCATCTTTGTTCATTTCCAAGACAAACTATTCAATAACACAATAATCCAAATCTATGCCCCAACCAGTAATGCTGAATAAGTTTGAAGTTGTATGGTTCTATGAAGACTTACAAGACCTTTTATAACTAACACCCCATAAGAGATGTCATTTTCATTATAAGGGATGGAATACAAAAATAGGAAATCAAGAAACACCTGGAGTAACAGGATAATTTGGCCATGGAATACAGAATGAAGCAGGGCAAAGGCTAATGGAGTTTTCCCAAGAGACTGCACTGGTTATTGCAAACACCCTCTTCTGACAACACAAGAGAAGACTCTACACATGGACATCACCAGATGGTCAGTACTGAAATCAGATTGATTATATCCTTTGCAGCCAAAGATGGAGAAGCTCTATTCAGTCAGCAAAAACAAGACCAGGAGCTGACTGTGGCTCAGATTATGAACTCCTTATTGCCAAACTCTGAATTAAATTGAAGAAAGCAGGGAAAACCACTAGACCATTCAGGTATGATCTAAGTAAAATCCCTTCATATTATATAGTGGAAGTGACAAATCGATTCAAGGGATTAGATCTGATAGACAGAGTACCTGAAGAATTATAGATGGAGGTTCATCACACTGTAGAGGAGGCAGTGATCAAGGCCATTCCCAAGAAAAAGAAATGCAAAAAGGCAAAATGATTGTCTGAGGAGGCTTTACAAATAGCTGTGAAAAGAAGGGATGTGAAAGGCAAAGGAGTAAAAGAAAGATATACTCATTTGAATATGGAGTTCCTAGGAATAGCACAGAGAGATAAGAAAGACTTCATCAGTGATCATTGCAAAGAAATAGAGGAAAACAATAGAATGGGAAAGACTAGAGATCTCTTCAAGAAAATTACAGATATCAAGGGAATATTTCATGCAAAGATGGGCTCAATATAGGACAGAAATGGTATGGACCTAACAGAAGCAGAGATTAAGAAGAGATGGCAGGAATACACAGAAGAACTATACAAAAACATCTTCATGACCCAGATAACCATGATGGGGTGATCACTCACCTAGAGCCAGACGCCCTGGAGTGGGAAGTCAAGAGGCCCTTAAGAAGTATCATTACGAACGAAGCTAGTGAAGGTAATGGAATTCCAGTTGAGCTATTTCAAATCCTAATATATGATGCTGTGAAAGTGCTGCACTCAAAATGCCACCAAATTTGGAAAACTCAACAGTGGCCACAGGACTGGAAAAGGTCAGTTTTCATTCCAATCCCAAAGAAAGGCAATGCCAAAGAATGTTCAAAAGTGAAAGTGAAGTCGCTCAGTCGTGTCTGACTCTTTCGGACCCCATGGACTGTAGCCTACCAGGCTCCTCCGTCTATGGGATTTTCCAGGCAAGAGTACTGGAGTGGGTTGTCATTTCCTTCTCCAGGAGATCTTCCCAACCTGGGGATTGAACCCAGGTCTCCTGCATTGTAGGCAGATGCTTGCACACATCTCACACGCTAGTAATGTCATGCTCAAAATTTTCCAAGCCAGACTTCAACAGTACATGAACCAAGAACTTCTAGAAATTCAAGCTGGATTTAGCAAAGGCAGAGGAACCAGAGATCAAATTGCAAACATCCACTGGATCATCCAAAAAGCAAGGGAGCTCCAGAACAACATCTTCTTCTGCTTTATTGACTACACCAAAGCCTTTGACTATGTTGATCACCACAAATCACGGAAAATTCTTAAAGAAATGGGGATACGAGACCACCTGACCTGCCTACTGAGAAATCTGTATCCAGCCCAAGGAACAACGGCTAGAATTGGACATGGAAAAACAGACTGGTTCCAAATCAGGACAGGAATATATCAAGGCTGTACATTGTCACCCTGCTTATTTAACTTATACGCAGAAGAATAGATCTTGGGAAATGCTGGACTGGATGAAGCAGAAGCTGGAATCAAGACTGCTGGGAGAAATATCAGTAACCTCAGATATGTAGATGACACCATCTTTATGGCAGAAAGTGAAGAGGAACTAAAAAGCCTCTTGATGAAAGTGAAAGAGGAGAGTGAAAAAGTTGGCTTAAAGCTCAACATTCAGAAAACTAATATCATGGCAGCTGGTCCCATCACATCATGGCAAATAGATGGAGAAACAGTGGAAACAGTGTCAGACTTTATTTTTGTGGGCTCCAAAATCACTGCAGATGGTAATTGCAGCCATGAAATTAAAAGAGGCTTGCTCCTTGTAAGAAAAGTTATGACCAATCTAGAAAGCATATTAAAAAGCAGAGACATTACTTTGCCAGCAAAGATCCATATAGTCAAAGCTATGGTTTTTCCAGTAGTCATGTATGGATGTGAGAGGTGAACTATGAAGAAAACTGAGCAACAAAGAATTGATGCTTCTGAACTGTGGTGTTGGAAAAGACTCTTGAGAGTCCCTTGGACTGCAAGGAGATCTAACCAGTCCATCCTAAAGGAAATCAGTCCTGAATATTCGTTGAAAGGACTTATGCTGAAGCTGGAACTCCAAGACTCCAATTACCTGATATGAAGAAGTGACCCATTTGAAAAGATCCTGATGCTGAAAAAGATTGAGGGTAAGAGAGGAAGGGGACGACAGAGGATGAGGTGGTTAGATGGCATCACCGACTAAATGCACATGAGTTTGAGTGAACTCAGGAGTTGGTGATGGATAGGGAAACCTGGCATACTGTAATTCACGGAGGTCGCTAAGTGTCAGACACAACTGAGTGACTGAACTGAACTGAAGATCACACTTTTTTCAATAACCCTTCTGTTCAGTTCAGTTCAGTCGCTCAGTCATGTCTGACTCCTTGTGACCCCATGAATTGCAGCACACCAGGCCTCTTAGAGATGTAATTTTTTTTTTTTTTTTTTGTACTCTGTTCCAAGTCAAGTCATTCTTTCTAGCAGTTATGCTGCTGGTCTTCTTGCTACACCCCAAGAGAGCCTCAGCACTAACTGAAATAGGTCTTATGAATGGAGTAAATGGAAGCTTCCCCAGGCTAAAATGTCATCAGTTTTCAAAGTTCCCCAAAGATTTCTAAATGTGCTTTTTGTATCTTTGATGAATCCAAGAGTTATAAATGTTTGTTTTCACAGTTTTGCCCAATTTTATCATTGCTTTCTGTCAAAAGGATTTACCTTCCTTCTTACTTCTTCTATCCAGAACCCTGGAATAAAACTGTGTACCTTTGGAATCCCAGAAAATTGATTATTAATGGGAAGAAATCTGGAAAATAACAGTTTACTACAAAATAAAAATCAACAACCTTGAATTTGGACCTTTTGATTGAATAGTAACAAAAACGACTGGTTAAGAAATATTTTCATCTGGGAATTAAGATAACTGGGTTCTGGCTCTGATGTTGCTGCCCATGAGCTGCCAATCTCAGTGCACTGGTTCATCTAGCTGAGCCGCGCATTTCTCAGCTGTCAAGCAGAAGTCCCTGTCAGGGTCTCTCTAAGTCTAATATTTGAGCTTCATATGAAAACAGCAAAAAATAGCTGAAATATACTTAAAAGATCACAGTGATAATGAAAATAAAGCAAGAGTGTTGCACTATAATGCCCACAGCCACTTTGGTTAAACACAGTAGTGATCATGGACTTGTCTTAGCACACATTCAGAGAACGTGAATATGTCACTAGAGTTTTGACACGATCAAATAATCAAAATCTGATCCCTTGGACAGCAAGGAGATCAAACCAGTCAATCTTAAGGGAAATCAACCCTGAATACTCATTGGAAGGACTGTTGCTGAAACTGAAACTCCAGTATTTTGGTCATCTGAAGTGAACAGCTGACTCACTGGAAAAGTCCCTGATGCTGGGAAAGATTGAAGGCATAAGGATAAGAGGGCATCAAAGGATGAGAGGGCTGGATGGCATTACCAATACAATGGACATGAACTTGGGCAAGTTTCAGGAGATGGTAAAGGACAAGGAGGCCTGGCATGCTGCAGTTCATAAAGTCCCAAAGAGTCAGACAGCTGGGCAGTTGAGCAACAACAACATAATCCAAATGCTCAACTAATGGCCTGCTTGATAATATAAATAATAACTAAGTAACCAAGGCCTAAGCACACAGATAACAAGTATAATATGGTGTTTGTTCATCTAAAGACAAGGCTTCAAATCTCTGCTCCCTGCTTAGTAACTGTGGGTGAGAATCTTTAATCATTCTAGGCCTCAAGTTCTTCATCTAAAAAATGAGTATAAAATCATATATCACTATAATAGCTAAGAGGATTAAAACAGACATAGCATTTCAAGTTCACAGCAGAGTGTGGCACATAAATGCTCCATAAATAATGGTAGGTATAATTATTTCGTATCACCAGGGTTTGTTCTGAGCTGGCAATGGAGGTGACTATGTGCATAAAGGTGGAAAGCCACACCAGATCCTTATCCCTTTGCCTAGATTGATGCTGGGATAAGTTATGCTAGGAAAGCCCTCCATAAAATAAATATCAGTACCTATTATAAGCCTCACAACCATATAATGTGGAATTGGGAAGGTACAATGGGATGAGGTGGGAGGGGAAGTGGGAAAGATGAGAATTGAGCAGCCAGTGAACAGAATTCCACAGAGGGCCACTGAGTTGCTTCAGGTGGTGGAAGGAATAAAGCGAAAATCTCTGAGGGTGACAAGAAGCACATAAGGAGCACAGAGAAGACTGGTTCTGCCTAAGGCTACCTTACAGGTCCCATTTCAGAAACTAAAGTCTTCTCCCTTCTCTCTTCCACAGCCCCAAGCATCTATATATCCCAATGACTCACTGTTTTCTCTTCTTTATCAGCAAAATATGCAGTTTCACTCCCCCACCTTGTCTCCCAAATTGGTCCCAAGCCCAGAGATTTCCCAAAACTGTGTCTCATTTATCCCCCTTGGCAGGTGTCCCTAAAGGTTCTCCGGCTGTTCTCAGGCGGGCACGTTGGTGACCATGTTTACCCCCTATGGTGTGTGTTGTTTTTTGATGTACGGGCTTTTCTTCCAAGGCTCTAGGAAACAGCCTCTCCAAAGTGACTCATTAGGATGTTAGGGGTTATGTTGATTCTTACAACTGACAAAGTCAGGGTGAGAATCAGGTATGGTTCACTCAGGCTTCATATGATGTTCTTGCCTCTGCCCATCCCAACTTCATCATGAGGCTGCAGCAGTTTGAAGAATCATAGCTGCATAGCATCTCAGAGAGAGGGAGCGAATGACTATTACTTCCTCTGTCTCTCTCTATAAAGAAAATAAATCCCCATTACCACATTTCCTTGAAAACTTATCCTTTTCTGAGCCTATTCCTGTGGTCAGAGAAATGCCATATACCAATTGACTATAGCCTGCATTCTTAAACTGACCCTTCGCAAATTCCTCAAAATTTTATGTCTACATGAACCCTCTGGGGATCTTGCTAAAATACAGACTCTGAATCAAGAAATTTGGAGTGGTATCTGAGATTCTGTATTTCCAGCATCCCAGGAAACACTGATGGCCTACATTTTGACTACAAAGAAATAATGGCTATATGGACTAAATATGGAAGGGTTATAAGCTTCCTGAAAATGACAACTTTGTTTCTATTTACCATTGAATAGAGCCTATAATACTCCTCTGGTAACTCATACAGTTAAAAGTCTGCCTACAGTGCAGGAGACCCAGGTTTGATTCTTGGGAAGATCCCCTGGAGAAGAGAATGGCAACCCACTCCAGTATTCTGGCCTGGAGAATCCCAAGGACAGAGGAGCCAGGTGGGCTACAGTCCATGAGGTCACAAAGAGTTGGACATGACTGAGCAAACAACACACTTATAATACTAACAGTATATAATAGGTATCCTGTAAATATTTGTTTAATTTTGAAAAACTATCTTCTAAAAATTGAGAAATTGACTAGCCAGGTAACAGAACTTCTCTCAGCACAACTGTTAACCTTTGAACCTTTCCAATATTATTTAAAACACCCAATAGATTCTGAAAGCCCAAACTGAATAAGTGATATAATACTTGCACTTTGAAATTGCAAAGTTAAGTATCTCACTTTTCCTTGATAATTTGCATAAGAAAACAGCTCAATAGCCCTTCTGAGACATCAATAATTAAACAGAGGAATATCTTTTCCAGGTCCACACATTTTTGCAATTAGAAATATTACATACAAAGGTTATTGAATGTTTGAGCCTCCAAGAAAAACTGCAATAATTTTTTCAAACTTAAAAAACTGAGCATAGTTAACTGTACATTATATGAGTTACAAGTATACAATACAGTGATTCACAACTTTTAAAGATTATACCCATTTATAGGTATTATGAAACATTGACTATATCCCCTATGTTGTACAATATATCTTTATGGCTTATTTTATACTTAAGGGTTTGTACCTCTTAAACCCCTTCCCCAGACTTTCCCTCTCCTTTTCTATCTCTCCACTGGTAACCACTAGTTTGTTCTTCATATCTGTGAGTCTGCTCTTCTGTTATATATACTAGTTTGCTGGGCTTTTACTCCACATATAAATGAAACCATACAATATCTGTCTTTGTCTGACTTATTCTACTTATCATAGTGCCTTCCAAGTCCATGCATGTTGATGCAAATGGCAGTTTCATTCCTTTTCATGGCTGATTAGTATGCCATTGTATATACATTACATACCACATCTTCTTTACTCATTGGTCTGTTGATAGATACTTAGGTTTCTTCCATATCTTGGCAATTATAGATAACGCTGCTGTGAACATTAGAGTACATGTATCTTTTCAAATTAGTTTTCTTTGGCTATATACCCAGGAGTGGAATTATTGGGTCATATGGTAATTCTATTTTTAGTTTTTGGAGAAACCTCAACACTGATCCACAGTGTCTGCATCAATTTACAGCCTCACCAACAGAGTGCAAGGGTTTCCTTTTTTTCCACATCCTCACCAACACTTGGTATTTGTGTTCTGTTCATTCTGACAGATGTGAGGTGATATCTCATTGTGGTTTTGATTTGCATTTCCCTAAAGATTGGTGATGTTAAGAATCTTTTCATGTGCTTGTTGTTCATCTGCATTTTCTCTTTGGAAAAATTCTATTCAATCATTTTGCCCATTTAAAAATCATGCTGTCTTTTCAATGTTGAGTTGAGTGAACTGTTTATATATGTTAGATATTAACATGTTATTGATCATATCATTAGCAAATATTTTCTCCTATTCAGTAGGTTGATGGTTTCCTTTGCAAATATTTTCTCCTATTTAGTAGGTTGATGGTTTTCTTTGCTGTGCCTAAGCTTTTTAGTTTAATTTGGACCCATTTGTTTATTTTTGCTTTTATTTCTGTTGTTTTAGGAGACAGATCCTCTCCAAATATTACTATTATTTACATTAAGACTGCTTTGCCTATATTTTCCTCCAAGAGTTTTATAGTATTTAGTTTTACATTTAGGTCTTTAATTCATTTTGGGTTTATTTTTGTATATGGATTGTATGTGTATTGTTGCATTTTATATATGTACCGTTTAATTTGGTTTGATGATATTTTGTTGAGAACATTTTGCATCTATGTTGATCAGTAATACTGACCTGTAATTTTCTTTTTTTGTGATAACTTTGTCTGCCCTCCTACCCATTTTGTTGTGGCTCCTTCTTTATGTCTTTCGCTTTAGGTCTTTTTCATTGATATTCATCTGCAGATAGTTGTGATTTTAGTGTGCTCATAAGAGGAGGCAAGCTTACAGTCTTTCCAACTTTCCATCTCAGCTATCTTTTTGCAAACTTTTTAACATCCTTCTCATACAGGATAAGGATAAACGGCTGGTGAAAATGACAAATTATCTAAATTATTTTGAGAAGGCGAGCAGAAGTATCCTGCTTTAGAAGATGTCCTCTGTGTCCCAGCAGTGCTCTCCCCTCTTGTCACCAAGCTATTTGCTCTACGGATTCCCCCTAGGGGGCTATATGGGTCATTCCATTGTAGTGGGCTGGCTATGGGGGTGGTCTGATAGGTCTGTGTGAACCCTAGGACAGTTGGTTGCCAGGCCCTGCCTTGTACAGATACACTAGCTGTTAGTTAGCAGGGTCTGGTCACGAGATGACTGGCTGTAGTACCCCAGGGGGTCCCAGGGCTAGTGTTATCTCACTGGTGGGTGGAGTAAGGGTCCAGAAGACTCCAGAGTTGTTGCCTTCCGACTAATGGGCGCAGGGTGCAGGTCCTGGGGTGTATGTCAAATTACTAGCAGGTAGAGCTGGATCCTAGAGACTGACTGCAGGGCCCAGGGCTCCCAGAGCTGGTGTCAGATCACTGGGGGCAGGAGAGGCGGGGGTGGGTGGGAAGGAGAGCTTGGTTCCTGACACAGTTGGGTATGGGGTCTTCAGTGTCCCAAAGCTTGTTTTGGTCTGCTAGTGGTCCCAGGGTAGGGTCTGGCCTGCTGTGGGTGGGCTGAATCCTCAGGCTGAGTGACTGTGGTTTTCTTGAATCTGTTGTCTGCCCCCTGGTGAGTGAGTCCGGTTTAGTAGTTAGGGCAGGCTTCCTGGAGGGCAGGACCAATTCCTGCCCACTGGACAGTAGACTTGGGTTTTGGCCCTCTAGTGGGTGAGGCCATGTCGAGATGCCATTGTGGATTCAGGAAGTCTTTAGGCAACCTGTCCACTGATGAGTTGGGCTGTGTCCCTACCTAGTTAATTATTTGCCCTAAGGGATCCCAATACTGGCACCTATAGGCTGTTGATGGGGCCAAGTCTTGGTGCTAATGAATTAGAGGGTAGATTGCATGATGGTGTCTGTCTGCACCCTTGTTCATGCAATAGAAAGCTCCAAAATATGGCTGACACCAATATCTATGTTCCCAGGGTGAGCCCCAGCCACCCCCCACTCCACACACCATCACCAACTCAATAATGGACATGTGTTTGAGCAAACTCTGGGAGATGGTGAAGGACAGGGAAGCCTGATGTGCTGCTGCAGTTCATGGGTTCACAATGTGTCAGACACAACTTGGTGACGAAACAGCATCAAAATGTCTATGTCCCCAGGGTGAACTTCAGCTGCATGGCTCCCCGCCCCTGCAACACACACACCCTACACCCAGTCCCTCCTGGAGACACTCCAAGACCAAACTGCTGCTTTTGGTCCTACCAGATTAATGCTTTTCTCCTGGGTCCTAGTGGGCATGAAATTTTGTGTGCATCTTTTAAGAATGAAGTCTTTATTTCCCCCAGTCCTTTGGGTCTTTCAAAGTAAGCCCTGCCAGGCCTTCAAAGCCAAATGCTCTGGGGGCTTGTCTTCCCAGTGCAGAATCCTGGGCTGAGGAGCCCAGCTCAGGGCTCAGAACTCTCACTCTTGTGGGAGAACCTCTGCAATTATTCTCTAGTTTGTAGTTTGCCCATCTGGAGGTAGGGGTCTTGATTCTGTTTTGAGTCTGCCTCACATTATCCATATTGTTGTGGTTCCTTCTTTATGTCTTTAGCTTTACATCTTTTTCTTCACGGTCATCTGCAGATAGTTGTGATTTTGGTGTGTTCATGAGAGGAGGAAAGCTCAGGGTCTTTTCACTCTGCCATCTCAGCTATCTTTTTGCAAACTTTCTAACATATTTTCTCATATAGGATAAGGATAAGTGGCATGTGAAAATGACACAAATTATCCAAATTCAGATTGAAATATTGAAATGAGATATCCTTTTGTTAATACAATACGTTCTGATTCATTAGAAAATATAAGAGCAGGTGATTTAGATTTGAAAGGACTTATGTTCTTTCTAATAACTTTTTCTAAAATAGTTTCACGTCTTCCCAAGTGTTTCTTCCTGTTTGTAGTCCTCAGCAGTAGCTCTGCATTCTGTAGGAGTGAAGACACTTCGATAGATGCCTTCCTGAATTCCATGCATTTGCCTGAGTTGATGGCTCTTGAGAGAAAACATTATCTCCAAATGAAAAACTTCAGATGGAAGACTGTAGAACATAAAAACAAACAAAAAGCCACACTCAGACTTATGACCCTGGGCATTTCCCAGCTCTATTCCCTAATGAAACAACTTTTCTGAAGTTAGAGGGGATAACAGCCATCCTCACATCAGTCAACACTGATGTAAGGCCTCTGTGACCTCCATCCCATTTACCTCTTGCTAGTAGATCTCAGGTGACTGTCAGAGGCTCAGTCAGTTCCTGGGAAAGGACTAATCCCCAAACCCCATTTTCTTATCCTTCTCTTATCAGGGGGAAATGCACTTATTCCTTCTGGAGACTGACTTCCAGAGGTGACAAATGTAAACTGTGTTTTCTCACTTGCCCCTAAACTCCAATCCTACCTCCTGCCAAGCTCATAGGATAGAAGGTTCCTCTCTGGCAAGGAAGTTTATGCATGACTGTCTTTTTTCATGGGAGAGGGGCATATAGAATAAGAAAAGAGAAAGAGGGCACAGATATTATCATACATTCTTTCCTTCTCCCAGCAGCAAGTGTTCAGTACTTCACCTAAAGGAAGTGTAGGGCACAAGACCTATTGTTTTCCCTGGTAATAAAAGGGGAAAAGAACATCTTCTTCCACTTTGGACAATTTTGAAAGCATCAACATAGCCAGTTCTATGGCTGAGGGACTGGAACATACTATGAACAACTTAGAAAGAAAGAATCTCAGTAGCTATTGTAAAAAGTACTGAAATGAACATCAGAATTCTTGTGTGGCTAGGGTATAGAAGCAGCCTAGATGTCCACTGACAGATGAATGGAAACAGAACTTGTGTTACATATATACAATGCTATTACTCAACTTTGAAAAAGGACACATTTGAGTCAGTCCTATTGAGGTGGATGAACCTAAAGCCTATTCTACAAACTGAAGAAAGTCAGAAGGAGAAAGACAAATATTGTATATTAATGCATGTGTATAGAATCCAGATAGATGGTACCCTTGAATCTATTTGCAGGGCAGCAATGGAGATGCAGATAGAGAGAACAGACTTGTAGACACGGTGGGGGAAGGAGAGGGTGAAATGAATGGAGACAGTAGCATGGGAAAATATAAATTTCTATATGTAAAACAGATGTGTCGTGCTGTGCTAAATTGCTTCAGTCATGTTTGACTCTGTGTGACTCTATGGACCATAGACCACCAGGCTCCTCTGTCCATGGGATTTTCCAGGCAAGGATACTGGAATGGGTTGCCATTCCCTTCTCTGGGGGATCTTTTCATGTAAAATAGTTAGCCAGTGGGAATTTGCTGTGTGACACAGATAGCTCATCCCAGTGCCCTGTGACAACCTAAAGGGGTAGGATGGGCTGTGAGATGGCAGGGAGGTAGATTCAAGAGAAAGGGGACATAAGTATACCTGTGGTTGATTCATGTGGTTGTAAGGCAGAAACCAGCACAATGTTATAAAATATCTTACAATAAAGAAATTTAAAAAAAAATCTTAGTAGCTAAACTGTCTACAAAAGTTCAGTAATTGTTGCCTTCAAAGAGATACTTTTCCTGTCAAGTTTTGTGGGAAGACCAGGGGACAGACTTGAAGACAGTCATAAGCAGTAAGTACCCCAAATAGAACCCCAAATCCCTAGATGAAACCAGAACTGTTATAACTCTTGCCTATCTTTGGAAGCAAAGAGAATTTTCCATAAGAATGACTATATATACACACACACCTCATTCTTCCCTACCAGCCAACCCTGTGCCCCGATATTCTTTTTCAGCCAACCCTATGTCCCTCTATTCTTTTTAAGAACTTTTGCATTTTGAGACGTCCCTGGTGGTTCCAGTGGTTAGCACTCCATGCTTCCACTGAAGGGGGCACTGGTTCAATCCCTAGTCAGAG